>MKEJ01093885.1:0-17091 GCA_001753735.1 Embelia ribes
TCAAAACTGCATCGAAAAATTGGTTAAGTCACAAAATCAGCTGTGAACCCATCTTTGTTCAGTTAGGTTGACAGTAGGTCTGGCTAGCCGGTGGTAAAAATTGACCAACTTATGTTCGGCTAATCAAAGTGCTACATCAAGTTATGATACCCCATAGGTACGATGAATGATGCGAATTCCAAAATGAAGCACTCGAAGATTTGTGATATGCAAAAAACGGAAATAAATCAAATCATAATAGTTACATTTTCAAATTTTCAATGCTACTCAAGAATATAAAGATGATTCCAAATCTAAAGATCAATAACATATTCAAAAAAAAGAATTAATTATCAATACTTCCAAAAACCATATTTTCATCATACTCATCAAACAAAAATTTGATCTGATCAAGCTCCATATCCATAAACTTTGGTGAGATAGAACAATCCTTAAGCGATTCAATTTATATAACTTTTGTGACAATTGTTGAATGATAGTTTCGATTTCATATTCAAAACTCAGTCTTCTAATATTTATACCAATCTTGTAAATGAGTGTTTCACAAACTCCTAAGGTAGAATTGGTTTGAGTAGCACCCGCAAGCCTACTCGTGTACGGTTTGAGTAGCACCCACAAATTTATTTGGTACGGTTGAATAACATCCACAAGCTATGTGGTGATAGGTCTCATTAGCACCCGTGAAAACTAATTGTCTTGTAGCTTCGGTGTATAAATTTAAAAGGAAATCCAATGAGAGTCTTGAAAACTGGCTTCTGGGATCACATCGATCTTGGTCGAATCGATATAAAAATTTTGTGTATTATTTATTCTCTGTTTACTTTTATCCTTTGTAATTTTATATTATTGCATAAGTTTTTGAAATAAAAAATTTGCAAAATATTTTTAAGATAATATTTGATTGGATGGGATATCACTAGAATTCCTGAATATCCCAGCGCCTATGATGATATTTAACATTTGCGTGCTGAAATAAGGTAGCTGAATAAAATGGTACTTATTGAAGATTAAGTACTGTTTATGTTATTGATTAGCTCTCTAAGCTAAAAAGCAATCTTTTTAGTTTAATATATATTTTGCTTTGTGTTATTAAATAATAATGTTTGGCTTGCGCTAGTTTAAGCTAGGGGGTCATTGGTAAACTGGGATGAAAATGAGCAGAACACTAAATTAGCTTTTTAATTTCAAGGTTGAACTACAAGTGAATGAATTTTTTCTTAATTTTCTGTTGGTTTAATGGGACTACTGATGTGAAATATATATATATATATATATATATATAGAAATCGAATCTCAGACAGGCTTCTTAATTGGGCCTAAACATGTTTAGGCAGAACATCAAATATCGATAGTTTTATCTGAGCCCAAAATCTTGTTTCATTTAATTGATGTAATTATTTTTATCTCGAGAGATGGTTATCGAAAATTACAAACTCGGCCCAAATTTAAGTATATCCTTGCGCCAAAAATCTTACAAAATTCCCCACCTAGGCAGAACATCAAACAGAAAAAAGTATAATCTCACTTTGAAACTAAAGAATAATAATAATAATTTAAAAATATATATATACATTTATGTAAGTATATATATTTCTGTTGATTACCAAAAAACAAAGTGTTGTTGGCAAGCCAAGGACTGGGCTGAAGTTGTTATTATCACGAATTAAGCCGATAAGAAGTTGTTTTTAATTTTTTTAGCACGAAAGAGCGACCATATAATGTTTTCCAGACTATTAGAACTACTCGAATTGGCCTCGAAAAAGAAAAGGCACTCTGAGACAGAGACCTAATCTACGTAAAGTGAGATTAAAGCCCAAATGTTCCACCGTAAAATTGTTTACATGTATTTTAATTTCCACCAACTTAGAATTTAAAAGTAGAAAATTAGACTGCTGGTTGCTTTTGTGACGAGGATTGGTCTATTGAAAGCTCAGCATCCTCAACTTCACATGGCTTTTGCTTGTCACACCATACCAAGTTGCAAGATTTTAAAATCAATTATTTATTGATTTTAAAATATAATAATTACTTTATGTTTGGTAAACGAAAAAATCGGTTATTTATGGATGGAGGCTGGTGATGATGATGAAACCACAATTTATCCTCAATTTAGATGAAAATATATATATATAATAAACGGGTAATCACATACAGATAATGAAGCTTATTTGGTAATATCTGGTAAGTTGCCAAAAGGGTTAACTTTTGTGATTTTTACTTAAATGTAAAAATATGTGTTTGGTGTAACAAAAATAGTATACTTACGAAGTAATGATATACATACAAATTGGATGAACCTAATTTTGTGTTTTTTACAATCAACCATATTATTCTATTTTTATAAGGAGAGAGAAAGAGTATAGTGATGTGGATAATTAAAAAACTACAAAAAGTATGAATTTTCGGTATAACTAGTTTGTATATTTGTCATTATTCATACTTATTTATGCTTTCGATGCATAAAAAATATATTTATGTAAAAATAAAATTTTTGATATTTTTCTAAAACAAAGTATACTTATCTCATAATTTATATTACTATTAGCTACGTTTTACTGCCCCTAATAAAAAAAAAATATTGCTATCATACTTATAGATATAACTTAAAAATATACTTGCCCATCTCTTAAAAAAAAATATACTTTTATTGCAACCTAACTAATCCATTATACCAAACCCAAATTCTGCGTCCAATAGAAATACCAAACTTCCAATTGGTAATGCAAAAGTACATTTTCAATAAATCCCGAAGTATTTTAATCATAAATTGATTAAAATCCTTTTAACTGGCGACGGTAGTGAGAAGTACGGATTTTAAAATAAATTGAGTTGAACCGAATATTAGCCAGACATATTCAAATTCAAATGGATTCGAATTTGTGCTATTCAAATCAAGCTCGATTCGAGTTTAAGCCTAAATCTGAACTCCCACTTGACTCGATTGAAAAGAAGAAGACTAAAACTCGATTTGAACTCACTTGAAAATTCAATTGTCTTTGCATGGATGAATAAATTTACTAATTTACATATATTTTTATTTTTATACAAATAAAAATATAATATTTTATATGCATTTATTTTATTCGAGCGATTGGTAAGCTCAAACAAATAAAATATCTTAATACTCAAATTCAACTCGAACTTGAATTAGGATAAAAATTTAATTGAGCTCGATTCGTTTAAAATTAAATCGGAAAATATTTAAATAGAGCCAGAGCTACTTGTTAAAGGTTCTACTCATGGCCACCCGTGTGACAAGTGACAGCTAGTTGAAATTTGTAGATGTTTGTTTGAGAAACAAAAAACTGGACATGACTTCAAAAAAATTGAATAATATTTCATTAGAAAACTATATGACTTGGGCTAATACATACTGGGTTAATATCTGGTATGGAAAAGGGATATCTAATATCATTAAAACAGATATTATGGTGAGATACAATTTTAAATTATAAAAATAAAATTTAATATAAATATTTTAAAAAAATAATAATTTTTTTTTATTATTAAATTTTGTTTATATGGGCATAAAACGTTGCCTCAATTTCACCATACTTTTTCAAGTGTCAAGGTCTCTCAACCTACTCAGAAACGTGTGGCTGAAAAAAGAGAGAGGCTATCAATAAAGCACACGCATAATAATTTTAAGACGATGGTTTTGTGTAAATGGAATATTCTTTCTTTTGTTATCTCACTATTTTCTCCATTCTCACAATTTAATGTTTTTTCTTTATGTAATTCTTTTTCTTTGTCAAATATGTTTCTATCTTTCGATATTTTCAGAATAATATACTGAACAAAATTATATCCAACTCATGTAACATCCCTTTGTTGCTTCAAAAAAACCTAATGTAAAAAAAATGAAAATTTCGTTTCTTTTTTACTTTGTCACCTAATAATACTCAACAAACTAATATTTATCCCATATATTTTCTGTCTAAATATTTTTAATCCCATAACCAGACATATTAGTCACCTGTTTTTTTTAAAAAGAAATTAAACACCTGTTTACGACATAACTAGCGGAACCAGCATAAATTGGTAGGAGTAGCTAGAATTACTTAAAAAATATTTTATATTAAAAAATTAACTTTAAAATTTTTTAAAAAAATTACACTAAAAATTTTGATACTAAAAAGTTATAAAAATAACTGTAATTTTTTCTAGCAAACCAATAAATCGGTCAATCATCCATTAAAATATCTTGTCCCCGCAATACAGTGTGTGGTATCTAAATGACAAGTATGCATATCAATTGACGCTAATGTATTTTCTGGAATTTTGTTTCTTAATTTGTTTCCATTTATTAATTAAATTGGAAGATATATTTTAGTTTGTTTGGTTTCATCCTTTCAAGTAAAAAGCCTAATATTTTTTAGACAATAAAAACTAGATACATACGGCTAAATTTTATTTTTATTTTATACCAAAACAATAAAAAAAACTTATTAAAAATACGCAACTGAATACAATCAAGCCTTAAAAAAAAAATCTTGAACCTGTAACTAAAAAAACCTCTTCTTTTAATATTTGTCTCTTAATTTGTTTTCTGTTTATTAACTAAATAAATTGAAAACTATATGTATCTGTACTTTCTGGATTTTTGTCTCTTAATTTATTTTCTATTTATTAATAAACTAAATAAATTGACAACTATCTATACCTGTATTTTTTTGGATTTTTGTTTGATAAATTATTTTCCCTTTATAATTGCATAGGAAAAGCATTTCCACTCATTGATGACAGATCACTATATCATGTGATTACCAGTGCTGTTCCCAAGGCTATTCCTTTTTCTTTCTTCTTCTCTTCTCTTCTCATTATCAGCCAACTAAATCATTCTGTTTCTCCTTTTCTGAAATCAAATCCATTTTTGCTACTCTGAAGTAGAAAATTCAAAGGTTCCTTTTTGCTTCTAATTTCATCCATGGCTAGTGAGAGTACTACTGCTGCACCTGATCTTTCTCCTGTTGCAGAGGTAAATTCTTCTTCCTTTTTTTTTTTTTTTAAGTTTTAGTAAGTGTATACTTGTTTAGTTAGTGTTTACTTTGTGAGTTTTTCATTTAAAATGTGATGATTAAGGGAGACTCACTATTAATCTTTCTTTGTAGGCTTATTGGGTATTTTTTTGGCAACAAAGCAAAAAAAAAGAAGTGTTTTTTTTTTTTTTTTGGGTTTGATTCCAGTTATTTAATACTCGTTTAGTTAGTAATTTACTCTGTGTGATTTTCATCTGATTTGATTATTAGGGTGTATAAAGTAAGGGACTCCCACTGATAATTTTGAATTTTAGGCTGATAGCTATGTGGCATGATTTTATTTTTCCTGGGTTTGATTTCAAACTGTTTACTATTATTTTTAGTGGGTAATTTATTTTGTGGGATTTCTCTCTGATACAAGGCCTTAATCTATTGGTTTTTAGGATATGTTTTGGCAACGTTATGAATTTATTTGGTTGTAATTTTTAAGCAAATTAGATAGCTTATTTTTGTGTACAAAAAATTAGATGCATTAAGCTTAAAACTTTCAGTTAATTGAAGGGCTGAGCAGCTAAACGTTGTTTGGTTAAGTAAAAAATTTGAAAAATTGGAACTTAAAAGCTGCAAACAAACCAAATAAGTGGGAAAAAGTTATGAATTTGTTAGTCTGATTATTGGAATTAAGAGTAAAAAAGGATGGTAAAAATTTGTAACAAAACGCATGGTCCAATAGAAAGAAGAAAATTAAGCTTAGAGAATACAAACCATGGAGATATTTACAATTTACGCGCAGAGGGGCTAAATGAAATCATATGTAGATGGAGGGTTAAATTGAAATTTAACAACAACAAAAACCCTTGAAACGCATGCCCTCCTCACTCTCCTTCCCGCTTCTAGGGTTTTCTACATCTCACCGCTCCCAAACTCCCTCTCCATCTCTCTCTATAGATCACAACAATGGCGACCACAGCCGTCTCCGTCCCACGCGCCGCCGCCTCCTCCAAAACGGAGAGCTACGTGGACAACAAGCGGAAGGAGGACATCCGGCAGGCCAACATCATCGCCGCACGCGCCGTCGCCGACGCCGTCCGGACCAGCCTGGGCCCGAAAGGCATGGACAAGATGATCTCCACCGCCTCCGGCGAGGTCATCATCACCAACGACGGTGCCACCATCCTCCAGAAGATGGAAGTCATCCAGCCCGCTGCCAAGATGCTCGTCGAGCTGTCCCGCTCCCAGGATGTCGTTGCCGGGGACGGCACCACCACCGTCGTCGTTATTGCGGGGTCGCTTCTCAAGGTGTATCACTATTTGTTTACATCACGATTATTATATATATATATATGTATATGCATGTATGTATGTATGTATGCATGTATGTACTCACTCCGCGTAACTTATTTGGTCCATTGTGGAAAAAGAACTTTCTCGAACAGTCACAGGAAATGAAATCAGAAATTATACAAGTTTAGAAATTATATAGCACAATGAGGGCAGTTTAGAAATTATACAAGTTTTTGTATCATTTATTGTTGGAAAATGGGAGGAGACTTCTAAAGTTGGACAGGAGTATTTCCCAGCTTATGTTTAGGGATTCAAGTCCTTTTGCACTGTGTCGAAATACCATTAAGTACTTTTAAAATATTGGATGTCTTACCCTGATCCACCTGAACCAGGGGGACGATTGTTCATTTCTGTCTCTATTTTTAAGTTTAAGAGGTCTTAATGTATTAAAATTTAGTGGTTGAAAGTAGCTAATCTCTTGTGATTGTATTATAATTCGAAATAGAAATGAGGCGAAGAGTACTCTCCTACTTCAAATGGATTACTGTAGGTAACCCCATATTTTTTAGGATTAAATAGTATTAGATACATTGGTTGGTGAGTTTAGTCACTAAAATTTATGATAGAATGCCATTTAGAAGCATTGCTGTGAAGATATTTTATAATCTTAATATTTTTGAGAAATTTATTTTTAAAACAACTATTGGGATGGTTTAGTCCCTATTCGTGGTTGGATTCGCTGGTATGGTCCAGATGGTGCATAAGAACGTAACAAATTGGTGACTTGTTAGTCGAATTTAGCATACTCCTGCAAAGATAACACCCAGGATGTATCTTATGTTTGGGAAACTATGAAATGAGTTTGAACACCATGTGTACAACTGGACCCTAAAGAAATGAAATTATGGATCAAAAAGAAATTGGTTCAATATAAAGAGAAGAAATCGAAAATATTGCTTAGAAGAAACAGATATATCTTGGTGTGTCCAGCAAACGATAGAGGTGCAAGTTTTGCAGTGCTGACTAGGAAATTATGATCATAAGGGAAAAGGAAAGAGAAGGGGGAGAGAGGGAGGGAGGGCCTAGAAGTAGTGTAACTATCAGACCCCAATAGCATTCATGGATTATATGGTGTGACTCTTCCACTTACAACTGCCATGTGTGCTAGTATCCCCTTATCTCCCCATTTCAAGAACAAAATACTAGCATTACCAATTCCATGTGGTGTGACGGTTAGACTAGATTTCATGTAACCATGATTGGAGTGGCAGAACATGTCCACGGGATAACCTGGTTTATTGAATAATCTCTTCTTGGTTTTGTCCTTGAATTCTGATTGGAAAGTTTAATTTGGCAACACAGGTGTGTCTCTCTCTCCTAGGAGCTGGTATTCATCCTACGCTTATTTCAGATTCTCTCCACAAAGCCTCTCTGAAGGCTGTTGACATTCTTACAGCTATGGCTGTGCCTGTGGAGCTATCCGACCGTGAATCACTGATTAAATCTGCTAGCACTTCTCTCAACAGCAAGGTAGTGAGCCAATACTCGTCACTCCTTGCTCCGCTTGCTGTAGATTCAGTTCTGTCAGTGGTGGACCCTGCACAGCCAGATCTCGTTGATCTCCGTGATGTCAAAATTGTGAAGAAACTTGGTGGAACTGTCGATGACACCGAGCTCGTAAAGGGCCTGGTTTTTGACAAGAAGGCTAGTCACGCTGCCGGTGGCCCCACTCGAGTTGAAAACGCAAAAATTGCTGTCATTCAATTCCAAATTTCACCTCCAAAAACTGATATAGAACAGTCTATAGTCGTTTCAGATTATACCCAAATGGACAGGATACTGAAAGAAGAGAGAAATTACATTCTTAGCATGATTAAGAAGATTAAGGCCACTGGTTGTAATGTATTGCTGATTCAGAAGAGTATTCTTAGAGATGCTGTGACGGATTTATCTTTGCATTATCTTGCCAAGGCAAAGATTATGGTGGTCAAGGATGTCGAGCGTGATGAGATTGAGTTCATTACCAAGACTCTGAACTGTTTGCCTATTGCAAACATCGAGCATTTCCGTGCAGAGAAGTTGGGTTATGCAGATTTGGTTGAGGAAGTTTCACTTGGGGATGGAAAGATAGTGAAGATAACAGGGATTAAGGATATGGGTAGGACCACAACCGTGCTTGTTCGCGGGTCGAATCAGTTGGTTCTTGATGAAGCAGAAAGGAGCTTGCACGATGCTTTATGTGTTGTGAGGTGCTTGGTCAATAAGAGATTTCTGATTGCTGGTGGTGGTGCTCCAGAAATAGAGCTATCTAGGCAATTGGGTGCATGGGCTAAGGTATTACAGGGAATGGAGAGTTACTGTATTCGGGCATTTGCTGAATCGCTTGAGGTTATTCCATATACATTAGCTGAGAATGCAGGTCTTAACCCAATTGCTATCGTCACAGAGCTTAGGAATAGGCATGCGCAGGGTGAGATCAATGCTGGAATTAACGTGAGGAAGGGACAGATCACTAACATTTTGGAAGAGAATGTGGTGCAGCCGCTGCTTGTGAGCACAAGCGCTATCACACTCGCTACGGAATGTGTCCGGATGATTTTGAAGATTGATGACATTGTTAATGTGAGGTAGATGATTAAAACACGATGGTGCTGCTGAATGGATAACCCCCTGTCATATTACCCTTTGATGAATTTTGGTAAAATTTCCGCCCTTTTTTCTTTTTGTTTGATGCATGATGGATGATGAATTTTAGTTTAGTTGCTTTTGTTTTGTGCGCTTGTTTTGGTCCTGTTAAAACGTTATTCTTATGTATTCCTGTTGACCTTTTTATATCCTGTTGATTTGGATGATATTAATGTAGTTGGTTGCATATTATGTTTTATTTGGTTTGATTGTAGTTTCTTGCTCTATGAGATTTCGATATTACTTAATACGTGATGGTTCTAGTGTTGTTTATTTTATAAATGTTCTACCCCAACTGGGGTAATACTTTTAAAGTTCAATGGAGAGATTATGCTTATGAAAAAATAAAATAAAATGGGTGGCTTGTGGACTACTTCCAACTTTACTATTACCTTCCTTTGATTTAGTTGATCTTTCGACATCTATAGGCTATTTTTTTATGATGCTATGGTAGTCATGGCCTCATGCTTGAGAGTTAATGTTTAAGAGGATATTTAAGATCTGTGCTTTTGGTTGATCTTTATCATGAAATGGTTGAGGGGTCTACAATGAAGTCCTAAAGGGTAAGTTAATGCAACCTTTTCTACAGATTCTCCGTTTTAGTTGTTGTGTTCACTTGTTTATTCTAATTGTTTTCTGATCAAAATAACTAATGTTTTTAAGGGAGTGACTACTTAAAGATATTGTATTTTGTGGTCTTGACTTCAACATTGAATTTTCTAAGGCTCATCATAAAAGTCATTTATGCTTGGTCTTTTAGGAGACTGGTATCTAGATTTCCATAAACTGGATCATTTCTTTTGGTTTCTTATAAATGATTACATGAATTAGTAATTAGATGTCCGAATAAGAAGATATCTGTCTCATGGACAAGTTGATTTGTTGAGACGAAAGTTTGCAGCATCATCTTCCCATTAGCTCTTTCTCGACCATCAAAGTGTTCTGTGAAGTTGGATAGTTCTCACCCGTCAAAGAACTCCAAAGGCTTAGTTGCGTGATTGCAAGACATTAAAATAAATAATGTCTTGTAGAACTTGTGTTGCTTCATTCTCGTGATGAAAATAAATGTCTATTTTCCGATTAGCTGACCAATTGACTCAGATCTTTAGTCCAAGTTTAAATGGAAGAAAAATAAAATAACAAAGATATGAACCTAGATTTACATGTTGATGCCAAGGTAATCTCAGATTTTCGAGAGATCGTGTTCCTTAAATACGGTATTATTTCATGAACTTTGAAGTCGTGATGTCTATAAGCTGGTTGGTTTAGGGAATGTCAGGTGAGATGACCGATTCTTTATTTTTGCTTTCGGAATCAAGAAGATGCTTTCTTAATAGCGTGTCTTCCTCCTTATCTTGGTTTGACACACTCTCTTCTCTGGTTTTGCCCCATAGCACCAAGTAAAGCCCAACTACAATGAAAAGGGAACCTATTATCCTGCAAGAGTTGAACAAATCAGATGTATATCATTGAAGGCATCTCACATTGGTTTGATATTGCTGAATGTAACAAATCTGTTAGGGCTTTAATCTAGTGCTAAAGGTTTATAAATAGGATTTGGCATACCCTCCCGAGTATAACCGGTCGCCAAGTATTACACAGGCCATAATTGCTACTAAAACTGTTTGCACTGGTTGGAAGATGGCCACGAACACCGGACCTCTTTTGTGAATACACCAAGTTTGTAGTGAAATCACAATTCCTGAGGACACAATTCCCTAAAACACCTCACAAAAAACAATAATTTAGATTTATTTATTTAAGTTTCGGACTAATTAATGGTTAGTTATGCTATTTAATAGCTTTTGTTTGTAGAAGAGTTAACTAACAGCGTATAAGATTGTGAAGATTTCTTCGCCCGATTGGATTTTCCAATGTTCTGGATCAGTTTCTAGAAAAGCTGCTATGACTAAGAACTGGATCAAACCAAAGAAAACTGTGAAGGAAGTTAATGACAGTTTAGCTGGGTACTTCTTCACCACTGGTGCCTGCACAATCACATGCAAATGTGGTTAACATAGATTGTTGGTTATAGACTTAAATGTGATATGTTTTTATGAGTCTCTGAAATGATGTTTAGTATATTGGTCTGTTTTCTTATGATTAAAATTCTTCTGCTTAGCGTTGCAGAGTTAGATATATAATTAATGTTAATGCTGGTAGTATACCGGACCTGGAATACCATCCAACCGGCCCATGCTAAGCAGTGACCAACCAAGTATAGACAACCCAGTGTCCAGTTCTGGAATTCCATAGAACTTGAATTCACATCTTTTTCTATTAGAGTTCCTTCTGATTGGTGTAGAAGAGGTGGTCCTTTGTATAAAGTAATGACTGTGGCACCTCCAACACTTGCAATTGTTCCTAGTATCTTTGCCACTCCCTGTCTCCTAGTTATACTAAATTGTTCCATCCTGATAAAAAAGAAAAAAATTAGCTAGTTTTGAAAAAAATGGGATATATGAATTCAATATTTCATACCACTCTCCCCTGGTACCTTACAGTAACCTGTAATTGGTAATTTGCCACATTTGTGCAGCCAAACACTGTTATAGGGAGGCCCACAAGAAAGTTTTGTACCCCTCCTTGTTACATGCCAAATGTGGTCAAAGTGTCATCAGAACTGGCGATTTTAGTCACTATAAGTTACTCCCTCGTCCACAAATAATAGTCCATTTGACCATTTACATAGTTTTGGGCAAGTCCAAAAGTAACTTTAGAACACTTAATTGAAATATAAATTATTAAATCTACCCCCACCAATTTGTAGATGTTAGTGATATTATTAGGTATGAAAATCAGTAAAAGAAATATCAAGATTTTGATACAGAAGTAATATGAAAGACTTATTATTGAGTTTGGAACTGTGCCTTTGAGGGATACATACCTTAGGGTACAAGCCATAATGAAGGTAATTGCAGGGACCGAGTTTTGCATTGCAGATGCGAAGGTTGGGTTTGCATAGTATAAACCCATCATGTAAAACCCTTGGTTGGCTGTAATTCTGAGTTTCATTAGAACATAGATTATTAGTTATATAAAGGTAGACGATGGGCATCAGTGCTCATAATTACTTGGAAGAGCATGTATACCACTCACCCTATTAATGCTAGAAGGAAGAACTGAACCAGTAAAGAAAAGGTAAGAGATGGTCTTTCTTTCCTGAAAATAAATGAAATAGCAAAATGTTAAAGAGTGACCGTGGGATAAGATTTTTATGTTTATCAAAAACTAAAAACACAAAGAAACCCTTGTGCAAGAGTTGAAAAAACATCGGTCCATTATGAACTTTCACTCAGATATCTTAAGTTCATTTTGGTTCCCCACTTTCCCATTGTAGCAATCAAGTCTCTGCCTTAGTTTCAGTTGAAAATGTTTCTTGTTCTTTTGGTGATTGAACTTTATTTGGGCGATTTCATTTTCAAAAATAAAAGAAGATTCAATTCAAAGTCGGGCACTTGATTATTTTCAATGAAAGATGAGGGACCAAAAGGTGGATTGGAGTAAAATTAGGGTATTTCCCATGTTCTAACACCAGATAAACGCACAAGCATAAACTTAGAAGTAGAAAAGAAAAGAACTTGCTTCTCCAAAAAATATGCAAATGGGCTCAAAAGAATTAGGGCAACGATGTTCCTATAAACTGGATATACAACTTTACTAACGCCAATATTTAGTGCCACCCTGGAAACAATGTGAAACCCAGCAAAACAGAACTGCAGGGTGAGGAGAGCTAAAAGAAACTTCATTTGCTCAATTCTTTCCTTTCCCATGTTTTTTTTTTTGGCTTTATTTCTTAATGGGAAGAAAAAAGGGTACTTATATATGGGTGTATATGTGAAGGGACTATATTTAAATTGCGTATTTTTTGAGGCATGAGGGTATCAAACTGCTTCACAAGCATATGCTACATGATCATAATTAATTATGATTCATGAGCTATGTATTTTATTACTATCATGCATTATATATGCCTGTCTAGTACATGTATATGATAATCGTTGCCTGTAGTGTCTGATTTTCTATAGATTTGTTCTTTGAATCATTGAATGTAATCCTCAATTTGCTTTTTTCTGTATCGAATTTGTTAGTTGACTTTAGAAATGAGTTTTTCTGGGAGACAAACAGAAGATATAGCATGTTCCACAGGTAGTTAAAAGAAAGAACAACCTATTTCTTTTTGGTTTTGACCTGATTTTTCTTGCCATTGTTCATTAACAATTTCTTAAATATCAGACCACTGTCAAATGGTACAGTTGGGGTTCCCATTTTAAAGTTCGAGATTCAGTTACATTATTGGAGTCTTGTTATTGGCTTAGATTACGAATTATAGATCTGTCTTTTTTCAAGTTACAAGTAAAAAATACCCACGAGGGTCTCTTGAGTTGGGCTTCAATATGTGAAGCCGGATATGCTGGTACATGAATTTTGTTTGTAGTTTCCATTCTAGGTCTTAATTTCACCGAGTTTAAAGCTGCATATCCCTCTTTTTTTACGAAAGCTTTGAGTCAGATTGTTACTAATGTTATTATTTCTTTGAGGAGCAAGCATTCCATTTGTAAGTTTCAGCTATGGTGTGGCCTTTGAGACTATATTGGTTATTGGGGTCTAGTTTGGGAAGCCAAAATTTGATTTGCATTAGGCCTTGACCCGAGACGAGTTTCAAGCTGGTTTTTGTCTAGACATTTGGCTTATTTTGAGTTTCTACTCTAGAATGAGGTTTAGTTCCTGTTTCCCTGTCTTAGTGTTATAACTTCTGTGGGATTTGTCTTAGCGGAATTGAATGTTGCAAAAGTACACTCTTACGGGTTTCATTTTAAAAATGTAACGTTCCAGTTTGAATTGGGAATATGATAGGAAGACCAAATCAAATTTAAGAAAACTATAACCGGAATATCACAAAGACAAACTTCAATGATTTTTCTGTCATGCATTCTAATGAAGTCCTAATCAATTCAGTTGAACTTGCGAAAATGATGCTTTAAGTCGTTATGATTTGGTGTGAACAAGGTGGGTGACGATTCAAAGTCTTGCATGTGGTCCTTCCTATGATCTTGTGGTATTTTTAATACTAGGCAATAAGTAATTAAATGAAAAAGCACATGTTGAAGACAATTATGATTATGGTGGACATTTAAAATACAGATAGTGAGTTTTTTTTTTTCATGGTACCAATAGTATTATTTTTTTCCGGCTTGCGCTGTGGTATAGTTGTCACTCGCCTCTTGCTTGTATGCTGAAGTGGCGACCCTGACCTTTTCTAGCCCCCTTTGCTACTTCGGAGAACATCAAAGAGAAAAATGGAATGAATTGATTTAATTCAGTTGATGCTATATGTTAATATGTGTACTATGTACAAGATCTTATCTGTTGGTTGTCGTATGTACAAGGAGAAGATTAGCAAATAGGAATCCGCCATGCTAATGTTACCTCACATTTGTTTATATGCATATCATTACTCGAAAAGAATAACGATACTCAAATAAAGAAAGGAATATAGAATGCATTGGTTAGAGATCACATAATGCGAGGCATATCTGTCTTTGAATAATTCAGTGATGCTAGATCAGTTGGGGCTAGAAAACCATGAACTACTCTCTCTCTCTTACTAAATTGATGCCAATTGTTGGATCGGTTTGGCAGTTGAATAATCTGAGTCCTACCATGTTCATTTTCAATTTGAAATGAATACGAAATGTGGATCAAGATTTTAAATTTATTTATAATAATGAAGCAGTGCAGTGCATGTATATTAATTTCAATTATTCATGAACCTACTTTAATCTTCTTGTCCAAGGAAGTTTTGATGCTGTTATTTGGTGACAACAATTAAATATCCCCTTTCCAATTGACTAAGAAGAAATCTATGATCGTACCAAACTGGAGAACATAATCATTGGGCAAAACATGGGGCTGTCTCCAAGCTCATGACGAAAATGAAATATGCATATTTCTATACATTTCGTACGTATATACATATAGAAAGCTCTCAAAAGTTTGGGCTTCGAAGATACTCTATGTTGGAAGGGAGACACGAGATCTGTCAGATTTGATCTCACTAAGTGCTAAATTTAGAAGCTTAGATTAACGTGACAAAGACTAAACCAAATTTTGTAATTAAAAAAAAAAAGAAAAAGAAAAAAAAATGTTTCAACTACCCATAAAACCTACCAATAGAAGCCAACAAATCCCAAGCATTGAAATTCATTGCCATGAATGATGTGGCTAAGGCTTTCGGGAAGATTTTTTGGGAAGACGACAATACTTAAAAAATATTAAAAAAGAAAAGAAAAACACAAACAAGCCACCTGTATTTTAGTGTGGTTTTTTGTGGTTAAAGTAGGTGCCAGTACGGTTACCTCAGTCATGTAATGCTACAGATTAAAAGCTCAGGGTGAAGTAACCTTAGCAGGCACAATTTTGTAAAGCTCAACTCAACAAACGCACAGAACATATCCCTGCCGGTCTAAGCTGATTCCTAAATACCAGAAGTAATGCCGAAGTAATGACTTCGCAAAATGATAGTATAAGAATTTGAAGGGAAGTACAACTCAAAGCATCGGATAACCGTACAAGATTCGAATAGGTGTACAACAACAATTCAAAATTGCACGTGAGAAAGTATGCGGCACTTTGGAATACAGAAAAAAGAAATAGAAAATTTCAATACGATTTGGACCTTGAAAACCATGAAAGCTGATGAAGGAGAGGGGCAGATCTGTTACACTCGTCCCTGTTACACTTGTCCGCAGCAGAATATGGGTTCCTAAATACTACTTGCGCTTAAAAGCAATAACAATAGCCGTACAGTTATCTTTGCATCTACGCTCGCGAACAGCTTCCCTTACAAGTCGGCGGGTCACAGCAGCCACGGTTTGACCCTCCTGACAAAAGCATTTATGGACCCACAAAAAAAGAACTACATCACATATAAACACATCTAAGGACGATTGAAAAGTCGAATATCAATATAGTTAAGCATCAAAATATGTATTCTAACCTTTAGCAGCTTTTGAACGAATTCAACAGCATCACTAGGTCCAAAGACCTGAAATGGAAGATTTATCCACTGTTAACAATGATAATGAGAACTTAACAGTATGAGAATGTCACAAATGCAAAATGAGATATGCCATTGTTGAAAGATGTACCCCCCACAGGCCATCACAGCCAAGAATGATGAAGCTGTCCCGCTCAGTAAGGTCGAAAGAATGAATGTCAGGGGTTGCAACAACACCTACCTGCAGTTCACTTAATTTAGATGGACCGAAATCAAACTGATACATGTACTAGAAAAAAGATATTGAAAACTACAAAACTAGCACTTTACAAGGACGAATGCAAGTAATTAGATGAGTATCATCCATCACTCTACTATCAGGTATATAACCCAAAAAATATCATCTTACAAAATGAAAAGAGGGTATCCAGAAATGACTATTACCAAAAGTGTAAATGGGACAGAAACATATAATACATTGTTCGAATAGAAGGGGCATACGCCGCATACCTTTTTAAATTGCCGATCCCCAAAGGCTCTAGAAACTTCAAGACGCCCCTGCAGACGCCCATTTGAACCCACAGAACCACCAGCCTGAAGATAAGTTCCCGAGAACAGTAATGAATCAAATAATCCGAGAATTATTACACAAATAAACAGAGAACTTCATCAACTTTCCGTGTTTATGGATACTGAAAATCAACTGATGCGCTGCTAAAAACAGAACATGCGACAAAATAGTGTCTGCCTTGTCAGCTTATTACTTCAAAATAGTCATCTATAAATAGGGGTGTTCATTTGGCCCGCATGGGACGTCGTGGCCCGCCCTACGCAAGTTGGCAGGCCTGCGAGCTTTTTAGGGAAAATATAGGGCAAGTTCAGTCGACTGCCTATGCGACTGTGAGATGCGGGGCGGGTCTGTGTGCCTGACTCTTGGGCCTGTGTGCACCCAAGAACCCGCAGCGGGGCGAGACGGGACGGGGCGTGTGCGAGCCAATGTGTGGGGCGGTTTGCAAGCCAAGTGCGAGCCAAATGCGGGTAGCGGGTTGGCCCACAATGAACACCCATATATATATCTCAGCCCAAGTAAATTTGTCCTTTTGTTAAACCTTAAAGAGCTCATAAAAGCATTTCCATCTTATT
>MKEJ01093888.1:0-21996 GCA_001753735.1 Embelia ribes
CTCAGATGATTAAATTACATCGTTATACTACTTCATTAAGTATAAAATTGCTGTACAGTGCTTCTACAATATGCTACAGTGTTGGCGAAAAAATTTTGGGGCCTTATAACATAAATATAAAAGAATTTTATTAAATAAAAAGTTTTATTGGAACATTCTCCAAATGAAATTGGCAAAACCTTACAACTCTGCCCCCGGAAAAGAAAACTTCATTCTCGAAATTTAAGACATACTTGTGAACAACTTTGGGTATTTGTTTTGCAATTTCTTCCTCGCATTCCCATGTTTGTTTCTCTATTTCTTGGTGTTTCCAAAGAACCATAACCAGAGGTATCACTTTTCCACAAAGTATTTTCTTACTACGATCCATGATTCTCATTGATTGTATCTCATAAGTCACATCTTCTTCCACTACCAAATCAGAATGATTTATCACATGCAATGGGTCTGGCTCATATCTCCGTAACATAGAAATATGAAAAATTGGATGCACATTATCTAAATGAGGTGGTAGTACCAATCCGTATGCTAAATTACCCACCTTCTCAATAATCTGAAATGGTCTCACGTATCTCGGTGTTAGTTTTCCTTTCTTACTAAACCATATTACCCCTTTCCAAGGTGAGATATTTAGAAACACATGATCCCCTTTATTGAATGATAATGGGTGTCTTCTTTTATCTGCATAACTCTTTTAATGACTATGAGTTGTTACTAATCTCTGTTTAATCACGTTAATCACCTCTGAGGTTTGTTGTACTAAATCGGGCCCCAATAATAATGGCTCTCCAAACTCCATCCAATAAATCGGAGACCTACATGGTTGCCTATAAAGAGCCTCAAAAGGCACCTTACCAATGCTTGAGTGATAACTATTATTATAAGCAAACCCAGCCAAGTGTAGATGGTTTTTCCAACTACTACCAAAATAAAGTACACGGGCTCGTAACATATCCTCCAAAGTTTGTATCATTCTTTCTGTCTGTCCATCTATTTGAGGATGGTACACAGTAAGTTTCGTCAACTTTATACTCATGGCATACTGCATTCCTTCCCCAAATTGTGACACAAATTTAGGATCTCAATCAGAAACAGTGGTATAAGGTGCACCATATAATCGAATGATTTCCTTCACGTATAACTGCAATAATTTTTCCGCATCATCCTCCTTCTTAACTATCAAGAAATGCGCTGATTTCGTAAGTCTATCAACGATGATCCAAATAGTGTCTTTCTTCCCCGTCGACTTTGGCAACCTCCTAATAAAGTCCATTGTAATATGCTCCCACTTCTACTGCGGTATCTCAAGTGGTCATCTCCTATTTTCTTCCTACTACCTTTCACCTGTTGACATGTCAAATATCGTGCCACAAATTGCGCTATGTCCCTCTTCAAACTCGGCCATCAATAGGTTCGACTCATATCATGGCACATTTTATTGCCCCCCAGATGTACCGCCAAATACGACTAATGAAATTCTCGCAAAACTTCATCCCTTATCTCAGTTGGCACATACAAACGACCTCGATATCTCAACTCTCACTTCTCTACGATTTAGCTCTTGCTACAAACTTCTAAGATCTAGCATTACCTCATTGCGACTCAATCACTCTTTCCACTAACTCAGGTTGTGCAACCATTGTACACAAAGAAATCCGATCTTCCCCTTCCATGTAACTCAAACCAAACTCATTTAATGTCTTTAATGCATCCCATTCATCGTAGAAAAGACATGCTAAGGTACACTAAGCCTTGCTACTTAATGCATCTACTACCGTATTAGACTTGCCTGGGTGGTATTGTAAATCAAAATCATACTGCTCTAGTATTTCATTCACCGCCTTTGCCTCATATTCAAGTCACATTGTGTGAATATATATTTGAGGCTCTTATGGTCCTAAAACACTTCGAACCTCTCTCCATACAAATAGTGTCTCCAAATCTTTAAGGCAAAGATTACAACTCCCAACTCTAAATTATATGTAGGGTAGTTTTGTTCATAAATTTTCAGCTGACGACACGCGACTACCCTCTTGGTCTACATGAAAATACAACTTATCCCTTCCTTTAATGCATTGTAATACACTATGTACCCTTTTCCTCTTTTTGGAATAATCAATACAGGCGCCGTTGTCAAAAAGTCCTTTAGTTTCGCGAAGGATTCCTCACATTTAGAATCCCACTCAAACTAGACCCCTTTGCGGGTGAGGCGGGTCATTGGAGATACTATTTTCGAGAAATCTTTCACAAATTGCCAATAATAACCTGCTAATCCAAAGAAACTTCGAATCTCAAACACATTCTTTGGTTGTTCCCACTCGACACCGCTTCTATCTTCAATGGATCTACTGTAACTTCTTTCACTGTCACTACATGCCCCAAAAATCTAATTCCTGAAGCCAAAACTCACACTTCTATAGCTTCACATACAACTGGTGACCTCGTAAAGTTGATAACACTATACATAAATGTTCCTAATGTTCTTCCCCCGTTTTTGAGTAAATAAGAATGTTATCTATGAAAATGATAACAAACTTGTCCAAATACTCGTGGAATACTCAGTTTATTAAATCCATAAATACTAATGGTACATTTGTCAAACCGAATGGCATGATTAGAAATTCATAATGGCCATACCGTGTGCCAAAAGCAGTTTTTGGTACATCCTCTTCTTGAACTCGTAACTGATGGTATCCCGAATGAAGATCAATTTTCGAGAAATACCTCGACTCCTTTCGCTAATCGAACAAGTCATCTATCCTAGGCAACTGATACTTGTTATTTATTATCACTCGATTCAACTTTCTGTAATCAATACACATTCTCATCAATCCATCTTTCTTTTGTACAAATAAGATCAGTACACTCCACGACGACGTACTTGTCTTAATAAATCCCTTACTCTCCATATCATCTATCTGAATTCTCAAATCTTCTAATTCAACAAGCGCCAAACAGTACGAGGTTACATAAATAGGGTGTGTCCTTTGAATGAGGTCAATAGTAAACTCTACCTCACGATATGGTAATAATCCACTAAGGTTTTCTAGAAAGATATCAACAAATTCACAAACTACTAAAGGCAGCTCGGATTGAGTCCCATTGGTCTCAGAAACAGAAAGATTTACAAGAAGACAACTGAGGGCATCCCCAACTGGCCTCGCGAGATCACACAAAATGCTTCTTTCTCCCACATATCGAACAATTATTCCTTTCTCAGGAAATAAGGTAATTCATCTACGATCATACTCGAACTCGCAAATATATATTTAAATGGAGCAAGAATGACAGATAAAATGAGGAATAACATTAATACCCAGCGGTGTATCAACAGATATACTACCATTAGAATATTCTGGCTTTAAGCCCAAAGATTTTACTATGCTAGCAGCTATAAAAGAACGGGAGGCACCCATATCAAATAACACATATGCACAAGAAAATTGAATTAGGATAATACCTCGAATGGAAAATGGTTCTGCCTAACCCATAGCACCATCAGTGAAAGCATAAAGACATGTCTGATGAGCTGGTGTTGCCACGGAACCTATTCCCAAATTGCCATTTCCCTGATTTTTTCTCCGTCCAGTCTCAGCCCCAGATCGAAGTATTGCAGCTAGTTGTACGGGTGTGTTAGCTACCCCACTCTAAGTCTGCGCCTTCGGTGCTTGAACATCACCCCCTTATGTGCCCCATCTCGCCACAATTCTTACATTGCACCTGAGGGAAAATTCAGATAATATGCCCCTCATCACCGCACTGGTAGTACCCTCGACAATTCGGATTGCCATTTCCCACAATAGCCAATGACCTCTGCTGCGATTGCCCTATCGAACTCCTGGCTTCATATTCTCTGCCTCTTTTCTGGCTCCTATTGTTCCCACTTGGCATATTCCAACTAGAATGATTTTCTCCACCTTCACTTGACCGAAATTGATTGCTCTGCCTTGGATTATCATTATTCCTCTGTTGCGGTTGTCCATGTGACTGAGTTTGTCCCCTAGTCCCTCTCTTCTCAAATATTCTCTTCATATCCCTTTCAAACCATTCTTGTCGTTTTGCCTTCTCGACCACTTCCTTTAACCTTATTCCTCCCGCAACCACTACATTCTCTTGGATTACAGGACGTAACCCTTTCTGGAACCTCCAAATCTTCTCATCCTTTGTTGCCACATATTCGGGTGCATAACGAGCGTACACTGTAAACTTGTGTACATAAACTTCTACTGTATCCATCCCCTATTTCAACTTTAGAAACTCTTTTTTCATATCCTGCCATTTCGTCAAGGATAAGTACTTACCCAAGAAGACAACTTTGAAGCCTTCCCAAATGAGATCTTCTACCCCATGTAATGCACGATACCCTATCCACCATTCGACTACTTCACCTACAAGCATGCTTGGGACAACTCTTGCAATCACCAGTGGATCAATGACTCCCAAGGTGGAAAAATAATACTCCATCCCCATTAGCCACTTATTTGCCTCCATTGGATCAGCTTGACCCTTAAATGTCGCATCTCTAAACCTGTTCAACTCTTTTTGTATTATCACCGAATGCATTTCCACCGTCTCAACTTTATTACTGCGCCCTGCCATTCCAGCAAGTATTGTACGTACCATCTCCCAATTCTGTTCCCCATCAATGCCACTAATTGGGCCAAATTCATGTTGATTGTCCTAGGCATAACCCCAACCGCTCTCAAATTGGGTGAGACGGGTAGAACCACACCTTGGATCTAATAGATGTTATCTCCTCCCAGTCTTCTTCTTCTTATCCCGAGTCACACTCTGTTAGGAAACTGTCACTAATCTCCTTACTAGCACGTTATCAGCAATCGGATAATAAATACTATCTTCTGTTGATACTTCTGGTTCTATCGGGGGTAGATAAGGAATTGCCACCACCATTCTCACGGCACAAATCTGGGCTCGTGTGCCATGAATCCTCCTCTTAGCTGGTGGTGCGGGATTTACACCCCCACACCCACCTCTACCACCACGGTTACCGCTAGCACCACAGCTTCCACTTCCTCTATTTCTTGGCATGTCTATCATAGAGAACAATTTAAGTCAATCACATGTTCACATTAAGTTTTGTAGAAATAAAGGATTACCAAAACACACGGTAATTAGTTAGGTAACATAGTCCATAAGTAAAGCTCCATGTTCGGTGGATAAGGCATCTCATGCCTAGCCAGCATGGACCTAATACGTCGACTGTCGCCTCCAAACTATCTCTGATTTTTACATGGAAAAAAATATTTTTTGAAAAAGAATACAACTCATGGATTAAATGACCCAAAAACATACAAGGCACTTAACTACACACAAGGCATCCAAGTCCCCAGATGCCTAACCAACATGCAGATGCAGCTCACTCGAAAACACTTAATCCGATATCCAATAGGTCCCTAGGTAATTCGTAAAATCACGATTGATACTAACTTGTAATACCCCAAGATTTCACATCACATCTTAAGCACGTTACTCACACAACATCGCACATAATAGAAATAAATAAATTGCAAATAACATAATTTTCAATAATGAAAGGCAAAATTTTTCTAATAAACTTTTAGTTTCTTAACATCTAATAACATCGTCTAGGCTAAAATAGTTGCCCAATTTATTTGAAAACACCAAAATCTCATAAGCAACATCATCTTGGTTCGATAGCTTACAAATTTTGAAATAAATGAAACTTATCCTTAAGACACAAATAAAAAATATAACTACTATCTATAGGCCTGAGTAAGCTCTACTAACTCTAATCATGAATGTGAATTCTATCTGTTCCCGCCCCTGCTTGGGATATAATATAAACCCAAACAAGCAGTTAGTTTTACTATACTTGCAAGTAGAATAATAAGAAAATATATGCTTGTGAATATGAACAACCAAAGCATAACAATATATATCTTAAAACAACTACTCGAGAAAGGAATAAGGAATGAAAGTACTTATTTAATAACACCACAATTATTCTCTTTTATGATACTCAGTTGTCATGTTTTTACACTTTAACACCACATTTTAACATACACACTCCACGGATTATGCCTCTTCCGTGACTTTACGCACAAATGTAGAAATCAGTCTTTGCACCCTCTTATGCACCATCAATTTAAGGCCAGTCCTCGCACCTTCTAAATGTAGAAATCAATTTATTTGCTTAATTCAAATGTTCTCGTCATGTTTCTTCTTTCAAATACAACTCATTTTTTTCCAATTTACACTACTCATAATAGCACATAAATTCTTTAGCACACATTATGGCACAAAAGCACATAATCACAACTTACGAACACAATCACACAAAGACTTATAGTTCTAACCACAATTACAGTAAAATTTAACTGTATCTGTGATTGTGTGTAGAAGATCCCTCAAATAAAAGACACTGAAACAACCCTAGAATTTCCCCTCTCCGAGTATTGACGGAAACATATTACCTACACAGAACACACGTATATTTCATTCTCAATTGACTAATTAAACCTTATCATATTGATTGACACAACTAGGGTTTGTTAAAGATCAAAGAGACACATAATAGATTAATGAAAAATTTACCTTAACACGACGAAGATTAAGAGTATAATTCAATTCCTCTTTTGGATCGTCAAATGGAATGATCATTCATCAAGGATTGAAGTTTTTCTTGGCTTAAGACCCCATTTTCGCACTTTTTGGCCTTTTGGTTCAAGAATACATGATAATAAATGTATTTATTTCACCCTACATATGACAATATAACATTTTGAACTTGGACAATTCCATCAATGGAACTAATACATCGATCAATCGAACTCAATCGAACTTTACTGGTCAAATTTTCAATAATTCGATCGATCGAACCAATACTTAGTTCGATCGATCGAACCAATACTTAATTCGATCAAACTTCACCAGTCAAATTTTCAACTTTCCACTTCGAGTTAGCTTTTGGTCAAAACATACAAGTTGTAGCTAATTGAAATAGCTTTCTGTTGGTTGTTTATAAGCCTAAATCGGACTTACGGTTTAAGAGTTGTGCCCAAAAGATTAAAATGTTGTTCATAAAGTATTATTCACAAAAGTTACTTTACTTCGTTTTAGATTCTAAACTCGGCATGCATCTCCTCAACACTCGTTACATTATTAAACATAACATTTCACATTTATAAATCTTAAAAAAATTAGTAGGGCCTTACATATAGTCATGATGTAGAAATTTTAACATAAACTTCTTGACCAATATAGGAAAAGTCTTGTTAGTAGAAAATGATAGGCAACTTTGATACTCTTAACAACACTTAATCTCAATTCTATCAATAAGTTTAGAGGTTTAGGAGCAAAACGACGATGAAGTCATTTAAATAATTTTCTTGATTAACCTCCGAATCAAAATAATTGACACTATTATTGGTAGTAAACAAAAATTGGTTTATTTGAGAATAAGTTCTCATCTTTTAGAAAGTAGTAGGATTTTCTCTAGGTATTGTGTAGAAATATGATTTTTATTGAAAGTGATTTGTTTTATTAGATGAGAAAGCAGTAGAGGAGGTTTTGATATGGAGAATCATTGTAGAATATGGAATTTTTTTGTAGGTAGAATATAGAGGTTTGAAAGATTTTTGATATTTTATCATTCTATATTATGAGAGAGGTATATCTATTTATAATGTTTTAAGGAGGCTAATGAGATAGGAAACATCTTAAGATTTTAATATTTAATTTCAAATAGATGGAATAAGAAAATTTTGGTTTTTAAGATTTATGGAATTTTAATCATCATTATTCTTAAAGATAGGAAATACAGAATTATTCCACAGGTTGAAATATAAGAATTAGGAAGTTTTTAGTCTTAACTTGACTTGTTACCAACTAATAAAGATTTAATTTTAAACCTTTTGGAAGATTAACATATTTGGTAACATTTTAAAGATTTAAAATTAATTTTAGATTTAATTCAAGTGTTTTAATTAAGATATGAGAAATTAATATCTCTTGAATTTTTTAAACCACTTTCAAAACTTCTCACAATTTAGAATCATATCACAATTGCTCATCATTGAGCCTTTTCACAAAACATATTACATTTCCCATAACAAAATTATTTATTTCCAACTTTACATTGAAACTATTTTCAACATCATTTTCATTTCAAAAATATTACTTTTCAATCATTAGAAAAATGCCCACAATTTCACATTTTCATGAATGCTCGTGAATGCTATACATGAAGCATATGAAAAAGAATCAATGCTGCAAATGGTCGTTCATAATACATTATAATTAACAACAAATAATGTAATAGGAGACAGGCATGTAAATAAATTTTAGTCAAGCAATAAACCAACCAAATAACATCTATCGAGCATTCACACATACTCAAGTTTATATTGCAATTTTGTAGTCTACTCGTACCTCACACCAAGCTAGAAGACCCCCAAGTCACCTTGCATGGAAATTCCCAATTTGCCTCTTATTCACCCCAATATTTGATTTAGCAAATGCGTTCGAATCAACACGAAACTAGACGTAAAGATAACCTACTCGTCATGAGGAAGAAGATTATCAACTTTGTTTTAAAGAACAACAAAGTCTAAAAATCAAGGAATAGTAAATGAACGAGATGAGACCAAAACTTAACTTAAAACGTTCTCCTCACTCCAAGGATCAAATATCTAATTTATTTTCATGAGCGATCAACGGATTTAGATGATTTTGTGACTTGTAATGGGGGGAAAATGTCACCCCCCCTTCTATCTATCTCTCCCTCTCTATTTCTTTCAGATGATGAGTGAAAAAGTGAGAATGAAGTGACATAAAGTCAATAAAGTACTTTTTGAATCCTTCTAACACAGTCGATTGATTTAACAAAATAGTTGATTGATTTCCAATCAGTCAACTTATTCATTATAACAATTGATATAGTAGTCCTAACAGTTAACCGTTTTATCCCACCTGAGAACCAAAACTCTCTGGAATTTAATGCACTTCAATCAGTCAACATATGCAATAAATTAGTCGACTTATTTATAATCAATCGACAGATTTCTCCTATCAGCCGATTGATTATCCACCTGAATATTTTTTCCAACATTACAACACTCAAACTCTAAGGTATTTATACAATACCTCACAACACTCAATTCTTGTACCACTCAACTACACACACGCCCCTCCACAACACCTCAACAATGTAACAACTCACACTTATGTCATATTAATCTAATGTAATATATTGCATACTCACACATTATGCCACATTAATCTAAATGCAACATATAATATCAACACTTAAAATAGAAAAATTAACTCAGAATTTCTGAGATGTTACACTCCATTTTATCATCTTGTTGAATTATCGAGTAAACAAGACCATATCTTCCTTATCACTTGAGTCATTTCAAGAGTGATCCATAATGGAATCTTCTACAACAATTCCTTTATTTTTACGATCCTTTATTTGCATCTCATCATCGTTTATCATTGTCATTTTATATGTGATGAGAGATCCAATGAGTTTATCCACAGTAAATTTGTCAAGATTTCGAGCTTCAATAATTATGGTGATCTTGTCATGTTATGTTCGGAATTGACATATCAAAATCTTCATAACCCTATCCTTATTAGATAACACTTTACCCAAAGCAGTTAAATTATTAATAAGAGTGGTAAAGCGTGCATGCATTTCGAATTTGGTTTCATTTTCCTTCATTTGAAATAGTTTATAATTATGTACAAGAAGGTTAATGCGCGCTTATTTTACTTGACTTGTACCCCCATGGATACTTTACTTTCTAGTTTATCCCATATTTCATTTGCAGTAGAACACGCCAAAATTTTGTTAGATCTGGTTACATCTATTGTGCAAATCAAAGCATTCATTGCTTTGGCATTAGCCTCACATGCTTTAATTCCCGTACTTGTAAAATTTTTAAATTCTCTTACAACCTTAAATTTTTTGTCGTTATCTTCTGTAGTAAATTTCATATCCACAAGTAATACTTTTAAAAGTTTAAATATCAAAAGCTTTTAAAAAGATTTGTATCCGCGCCATCCAATATGTATAATTTGTTCATTGAAAAATGGTGGTTTTTTAAGGAAGTGTCCTTCAATCATGCAAAAAAAAAAAATTGCTATTAGATCGAGCCTCTAGGGTGTTAATCCAAAATATTTTATAGAGTCATTGCTTTGATATAACTTCTTAGCCCAAATAGCAAATCAAGAGAGGGATGAGTTGTTTTTTCAATATAAAGTTACTTCGTTAAAATTATCCCTCCCTCAAGTTTTTCTTTCAAAAACTTATGCGATATTAATCTAGCAATAATAAATGCAAAAAGTAAAAGATAAAAGAAAGAAGAACACGATAAAATTTTTATATTGGTTTTGTCAAAGATAAATGTGATCCCCTACATTC
Source organism: Embelia ribes (assembly GCA_001753735.1). Taxonomy (NCBI): domain Eukaryota; kingdom Viridiplantae; phylum Streptophyta; class Magnoliopsida; order Ericales; family Primulaceae; genus Embelia; species Embelia ribes. The sequence continues at coordinate 10,412 of MKEJ01093888.1, forward strand.
AGTCACAAAGACTTCCCTTAGTTTTCCTTATAACTTTTGCAACTCAAAGTTACAAGATGGCTTGTTAAACCTCACATTTACAATCGAATCATCTGCGAGTGCTATCCAACCGTTGCAAGTAGACTTGTGGGCTCTATTCTAACAGTAACAAGTAGATTTGTGGGCTTTGCTCACATCATGACCAAGTAGAATTAAGAGCTCTACTTAAACTATAACAAGTAGGCTTGCGGGTGCAATTCAAACTGATTCTATATTTTAGAAGTTTATAAATAACCCCTTTACGAGGTTGGTAAAAGCCTTACATGAATGAGGTTGAATAATCAAAATAAAAAGCTTACTCATTCTAATAAGCAATCTACTCAAAATATTACAATTGAAATGCTCAAATGGATTTATTTGATTCTCACTTCAAAGGTCTCATATATAGAAGTTGAATGAACCTTTGAATGAGGATGAAGATGGTGATGATGATTTGGAAGCGTTGATTTGTCTTACGTACTTTCTCAATGTACTTGGACTTGTTTTTGTCGACAAATAAAGCCTTCCTTATATAAAGGTAGGGCCTTGAAAGTTGTTGATTTTGTGACCATTATGATTTGATTTGTTTCCATCTTTATGTTGATTTCAAATATTTCGCACGTTTCTGTCTAAACCACATCCTACTGGCTAAACCTAGGGGGTGCTATGGCTAGACCTATAAGGTTTTCAATTGGACCTATTTCAGATATTTGTATACCTCCGGCTAGCCGAACCTAGTCTTAAGTTCAGTTATACTGTAGGGGATCCTAGTCGGTTCTGTGCCTTTTGAACTCATTCTTGTCTTGGCCGGTTCTAATGCATTCCTGAGTCAGTTCTATTAATTTGAAATATTTTTTGAACTTTTTTTGGCTAACCATTTGTCTTCAAGTATACGTTTTGAATATCGATTTTTCTTGGCTCTTTTGTCTTCAATTTTTGAACTTCGAATATTTGATTCCCATTGGTTCATTTGTCAATTTGTTTTCGTATCACTTAACTTTATAATACCATCATCTATTTTTCTTTATAAACTTAATTTAAATATTTCCACTATAGAGATTTGACTTTGTTTATTTTCCATTTTATTATTTTTGTTATTATCAACATCCCTATAAAATATATTTTTCACTAATCTTGAAGCAACAAGAGATAAGTTACAATTAAAGAAAGAGAATTATTTATACTAGGGGCATAGCCCTAAATAAATAAATTTTTGAACTTCCCAAAATATCCCCAAAAAATTTGCTTCGGGGCAACAACCCTAAATCTCCACGTTACAGGTAATGCAGATTGATGTACAATATATTCCTGCTTTACAATTCCAATATTTAAGATTATACTAAAAGAAATACTTATTTAGAATTTAGCATTTCATAATAATTATTGTTGATTTTTAATAAAAATTTGTATAAGTAATGGTTACTTAGCACTATGTCTTAATGAATAAGTATGTGTCTCATATTCTATATGGTTGATAATCTAGTGTGCAGAGTACGATTTACACAGAATTTTATATCGTCAGTTCCTAGGAAATATAAGTTTTATGTTTACAATTTTAGATAGAAATGAACACACCATCGATGAGTTGTAATACATGGTTTTAGTAGGTTTGTCTTGACTATAGAAAATAGTATAATTCCAACTACTTGTACTAGTATACTTTGTGTGCATTAAACAGGACATTGTCGAAGTAATTATTTTAAGATTGATTATATAAGACAATTAATGCCCCGTGGTCATGGATATTATTTATACTCTTAATACTAAAATTATTATTTGGACATGTGTAGATAATGTATGTCATTTTGATTAATAGAAGAGTGAGATGCATTATGAGTTAATAAATTCAGTGAGCTAGATGATAACACTATTCATATGGTGTTTTTATTAATAATTGATAGAATCCACATTCCAGTATATGGATTGATGATACTCCCTAAAGGAAACTTATAAGTTTCGATTTTATCAAACCCTGCAGATGGATTTTGTAATCCGATACATCAAATATGTTAAGTGAAAGGTATTAAGGAAATTGATATTCTAATTAAATTGAATTATTAGTAATTATATTAAATTAGTAGGTATCTGTAATTTTAACATGGGGAGTTTGATAAGCATTAATGACATATAACCCCTTAAATTATAAATTCAATTATAATCATGTAGTGGTATTGATTGTGATTTATATGGATAAAGATTATCTTAGTGGATAAGATTGAATCCAAATCTACCTAGCATAACTCTTCTAATATTCTACCATTAAGTCACTGCAGTAGCCTCATTAAACACCCTCTAAAGGTAGAAAATGAACACACGAAATTCTCAATCAGAAGTAGAGAGGGAAAGTATCTCTTCTGCTATAGACATAGAGAGCCCACCTCTACTCTGGAACAAGATTTTTAACATTAATATAGCTGAAGATTAGAGGCACGCAACGATCCTTTTTCCAGAGTGTTCTCGTTGGTGTTTATGAGATTTATACACACAAATCTTGTAAGTATAATTCTATCATAGATGGCAAAATAAAATTAATTTTTTGATAATATGCGTACACGTTATTACCTTATATGTATATATTTTTCTGCTACATTCTATCAATTCCAACATCATACAGTAATTTTATATTGTTATTATTACATTCAAGTATAGTATATAACTCCATATGTGTATATATTTAACTGTTCTTTTAAAAGTATAAATGCCAAAGTATTTCATACATTTTTCTTTCCAATAACATCTTCCCCGTATAATTTTATAGTGAAAGCCATCATGTATAAAATTGCAATTTAATTAATAACTTGCACAATTTTTATTAAGAGATACTACTATATCTTTAGAGATTAAATTTGATGATTATCAAATTAATAAAATATAGATTTAAATAGATTACAATAATACGAAGCATATTTTGAAAAGATAATACTATTATATCTTTTTATATTTAAGTTAGTGATTATTAAATTAATAAAAGATAAATTTAAATTGATGACAATAATGCGAAATATATTCAATTCTTATTTAATACTCTCACCCACAATATATTATCTTCAATACATATTTAAGACACATTAATTATTATATAATCTAACTTTCAGATTTGTGTAAAACCCAAGCCTATATAATTAAAAGAGCTTCAATTAATTTATTTAGTTGCACAAATGATTGAATATATTTCATAAACACGAAACTTATAAATCTAATACTAATTCTGAGATTATTAGATCAAAATATCAACAACTTATTTTTTTTATATATTTATAAAATCAACATTAATCATCAAGTCTATTCATATTATTCAAGAAAATGAGCATGGGGTAATCTCATTATATCTTTCAATGATTAATTTATCTAAATTAGTTATCACATTTTCAAATAAAAACAAAAAATATTGTTATGGTTCAACTCAATTAAAAGGACACACATCACACGATCTTAATTGATTTTTTAGTTTCAATACAATATGTATGAATACATATGATATTTGATTATTGTATATTTAATTCATGTATATTCTAATTTAATATTAAAATTATATAAATATATATAACAAATTTTCTTATATGAAAGAAAAATAAGAAAGTAATGATGTATTCTATATACACGGTATAGTTTGAATAATGTTTTATTTTTATTTTTGTATAATTAGTGAAAAGCATAATATGATAGTTAAAATATATATTGTCATTTATCTTAAAATTAGCTATTTAAGTTGGTATTGTATCCTATTGGATGATAATTACAACCTTTTTATTTTTAATAAAAAATTTCGATATAATTTTTAGTTTTTACTGTTATATTAGTATATAATATTTTTGTTAAATAAAAACTTTATAAAACTATATGCAAAGCACGGAAGATCTTCTAGCATATATATCAACTCTTCAACTCTACTTTTAAAGTACCAATTCCACCAAATGGTTCCTCTTTTTTATAAACAAGAACTACCATTTTCACATAAATAAAATTACAATTTTATTCTACAATAACTTAAACCAAAGAAGGGTAAAAACTGTATTTACCAAAAAAATCTCTAAATCAGTGCCTTTCAAAATAAGAATTTAAACTTCTAACCAAAAGTAATTAAAAATATATGCAAACAAATGTCAAAAAAAAAAAAACTTAATTATCTAGCCAAAAATAATTTACAATTTTAAATTTGATATTGAAGTTGAAGGGACTCATTCTCCTCCATTATTATGATGCAGATATATTCAATTATAATATTATTAAAATAATAATAATAATAATAATATTTATTATTATTATTATTATTATTATTATTATTATTATTATTATTATTATTATTATTTATCTATCCCTACTCTAAATTGTATTTTCCCGTCTCTGGTTGCTCATTTATACTTAGAAAGTTTCTCAAATCAACCGCAAATAGTACAATTTATGGAAAGTAAGAAAAAAATAATTAGGGGATAAATTATAAACATCCTACACTAACTAAAAAACTTAATGGATTACATCCAAATACTAAAACTAACATACTTTATGAACCAACATGGTTTGCATAGTTAAATTTTTTAGTCCTCCGTACTAACTAGTCATCTAATAATAAGAATATATAATAACCAAATTATATTATTTCTAAAATAATAAATAAGGTGTATTAAAATTTTCAATTCCGAGTGATGTAATCTTTTTGTTCCTTTCTTTTATACTTGTAGGAATATTATTACAAACTCAAACAATTAAGTCCTTCAAAATTTTTGGTAAGCCAAATTTTATTATTTTTAAAAAAATTATGTTCTTTTATTGTTCATTTTAAGTACTTAAAAACTTGCATCATTTATGACTTTAGTTTTTCCTTTTCATTTAAAAAGTGCATTTTTAGGAAGAAAGAGTTCAAAATATTCAAATGCATTTTCACTTTTAAGGGGAAAAAAAGAAGGAAACTTTAGGACTATCAAATTAACCTTCGCAATGACTATAAAAAAAAATAAAAAAATTAATCTTTGTAATTATCTTTCATATTTTTTATAATATTTTTCATCACTTACAACAAAAATCAAATACATTCTCTCTTTTTACCGAATACATACGAAATTATTACAAACTCATCAACAATAAGCTCAAATATTTACTATAGAATAGTTCTTTTTCACTAAGCATTGAAAACACGCTCTAACATTTAAACAATCCATTTTAAAAAGTCCCATTATTTTAATCTTTTACATTTGCAGAGGACTTACTTCATATCCCTTTCACACGTTAAATAATATTTTAATAAATTTTATAACTTTTCTCCTATTACATGATAATTTTAACTCAATATTATCAAATTATTGTAGTCAAAAAGTCCATACAAACAAGAAAATTAATGGCAAATAAACATAAAACACTAGCAACATACGTATATCACCATTAAGCGGGTCTATATATATATATATATATATATATGTATGTATGTATATCTACATACGATCCTCCGGCCGGGTTTGTGGAATAGCATTAAATGGTTTGCAATCTCACGGTGTGTACGGTCAAAGCAGCCGGCTGTTAGACTACCATTAAAGCGCATCTCACTTTGGCCCCACGCGATCTCCACGCGCTTGGACTCCCTCACGAGTTGTATTCACAACAAAAACGTTTCTTTTTCCCCTCCAATTTTTTGAAACAATAAAAATGAAAACATTTTTCAAATTTCTTTGATTCCCTTTTTGACAAAAACCCGTTTCAATCTATATGTACTGTTTACAATATTAGTACATTTTAAAGCATTTGCAGCAGATTGGCTAAATTTTAAATTTTTCTTGAAATATGAATATTTCATATTGGTTAAAATCTTCTCCATTTTTGCTATTTCTATTGCGTTCAAATGAAAGAGAGAAATTTTGGCATAAACCAATTTGTACAAAAATTGTATAAATACCAATAACAATGTGACAAGTAAGACAACAATTTAATTTTTTATTATTTTTTTAAAGACAGTATTAAATCTCTTTTTCCTATTCAGCAATCTATTTGTCACATTATGATAAATGTTTGTACCATTTTAGTTCTATCTGATTTGTACTAAAACTCATTTTCTACGTATACAAATATCTGTACACTGTTTTTTTTTTTTTTTGGAAATTATCTGTACACTGTTTTCTTTCCTCCATGTTTTCTAATCTCCCTCTATTATCTTGTCTTTTTCTCATTATCCATTTTATGCCTCTTTTCTTCTTTTTTAACTTTAAAGTCGTCCAACCAATTTTTACATCATATATACCGTAATCATTTAAATTTAAACTCATTCAAATATCTATCCCTGTTTTTGCATGGTAACTATTAACTCGTCAAACATAAAATATACTTCAATATGGTGTACATACTAACATTTAAATTTAATAATTTTGTATTAAAACTAACAAAAAAATATTTGGTTATCAATATTAATTTTAGATATATTTACTATTAATAAAAATAATAATAAAGAAATATAAAATATAACTAAGATTATAGTCATTAGTTAAAATAGCTAATTTGATACATGAGTTATAGGAATAGAGAATGAGTAAAATAGAAAAAAGGATGTCTTTAAGTTATTTTAGCTAATCCCGCAGCCTAATGCGAATGCTCTTAATAATATGTACCAAAAAATATTCCATCTGAAATGCCCTATGTTATGTAAAATAATATTTTAATTATTGTTCCAATAATTGTCATAATATCCAATGCAGAATTGAAACATCACTATTTATGTACATAATTAGGAGTTTTTATCATTTTATGTATCCGATATTTTGTCTATATGTATATATAGATATAGATATAATATGTAACTAATTCGTCCTAATCACATGCACATGTATTGACTAAAACATGCTAAAAAATTAAATTACGAAATCATATCAATTTGTTGTTGTTTTTAATAATTTTTTTTCCCTAATAACTAACTTACATGTCACAGTCTATTATTTTTCCAGAAAGAAGCTAGAGTTCGAGTTTAATGTGATATATATCACTCACGGTTAGCACATTGATGGACTGTGAATATTATTTTTGACTCTTCTACAAACAGGGCGGAACCGGGATTTTTATCAAGAGGCACAATCACAAAAAAAGGCTATCATTAAATTACAATAAAAAATATAATGTGCAATGAAATATACAAGTACAAATATCAGAAACTGAAGGTTTTTTTATTGTAAAACTTAACTTATAATTGACCCATATGCGTTGCCATATTTTGAAAATAATTCATATTTGTTTCATTTGACATCCTATAAAATACATCTTTTTCAATATACACAATTAAACTATCATTCAACTAATCATCACCCATTCGATTACGGAGTCGATTCTTTACTATCTTCATACCAGAGAATGATCTCTCCATCATGGCAGTTGCAACATGCAAAATTAAAGCCAACGATAATAGTTTGTAGACTAGAGGGTATGTCAAGTCCCTTCTAATTTGAACTATCTTTTGAGTAATATAACTAAGCCCCTTTACATCTCTGAAAGATCCACCTTCGAGTGTATATTCATAATGAAATTTTCAAGGTAACGAAGTAATGCCAAAAGCTCAATGTGAGACAAATCTTTAAATTTAGGAAATATGTTGAATAAAAGAAAATTCTAAAAAGAAGTGTTGGTTAACATGTGATCCACTATCAAGATAATAAAACTTATATATTGAGATTTGCTATAATACAATATTTTTTTTATTTCATATATATATATATTATTCTATCTTATAATATTATTTAATTATGTAAACTAAAATAGCAAAAATACCAACTGCATTGAAACAAAATATATTGCAAGCTATTATTAATCTACGTAATTAGAAGAAGAAAATTTTTACTCCATCTAGACACGGTTTTTAGCATTTTTGAGTGGTCATTTTAAAAAAATAAAAACAAAAGTGTCACTAGTAATTTATACAAAACTTCGTAACATATTTTGAGGACGTCAATTTATAGCCTTATTAAAAAGAAAAAAAAATTTGGAACTTTTAAATACCTTTTCAAATATGGAGTTCTTTCATGACGTAATTCGAAAATTAAGTATAAGTTTGTTTCTTTCTTTTTTTCAAATAAACAAACGTCACGTTTAATCTTTACAGCTCTTATAGTTGACCGGGAAACAAATCATAGAAATTAAATAAAGAAATTGATATTTGAATCTATGTAGCAACCCTAAAAAAATTGCTTTTATATTCACTATTACATATTCCTAGCTAGCTAGTTGTTCTAGCAAAAATCGAAGTTTAATCAATCATATAACATGGTATACGCAAGAAATGCGCGCGCGAGTGCGCGCGCACACACAAATTACACATTATATATTATCCACGTCTCTTTAGTTGGCAAGAAGTATATCACTTGAGATGCGTTTTTGTTTTATTATTTTTCTAAATAATGAGTAATGATATATATATAAAAACACTTGTATTTTCTTAAATATATATCCACAAGATTACAAAAATCAAAGTATATGATTTTGCCGAACATGAATTTGTACAACTTTTTATATATTTTTTGTACATATATCATTATTCAAAATAATAATGATAAGACAAAAATTAGTTTTTACAATCTTATCTTAAACCATGCACTAGTCTCACTAATGTTAGGCAATTGTACTAAAAACTCAAATTCTAAATAAAGGTAATTTTTAATAAATTATTTATTTTCTAACATTTTCTACCACTTAAAAATCCATATTTTCAACATATCCAACTTTAGCGAGTGTCATTCATATTTAGTTTTTTCTTGTTATAATTATTTTTAATTAAAGCTGTGGAGTGTATTTACGGAGAATCGAAAATATGACCTTGCCTCTGATACCAAATTAAGTTAGCAATTCTATTAAAACCCAAAACTACTGGGAATAAATATTTATTTATTTATTCTATTTTTTTTATCAATAAAAGCCTTATTTTATTAATTGAGAATTTTAAAGCCAACCAAACATAAACTCTCGTTCTTTTTCTTTGCTAACACAATAGAAGTATGTTCATAAAGGAACTATTAAAGCCTAGACACGATCTTTGCCCTTCCACACTTATTTTTATTTTTTACTTGTTCTATATCAACGTCAATTTTATTTCCCAAAAACTACAGGACCCTAAATAAATGAACAATTAAGTATTGCAATGACTTTAACCTTTTTCCAAAGGAAAAAAGAATTTAACTAATTTTCAGTACTTTCTATGACATTCACCTACAATAAGAAAATAAATTTAATTCAACAATAAATTTCAATACCTACAATATATTGTAGCTAAAATAGAATGTATACTCCTTCCATCTATAAATTATTGTACAATATATTTTTTAAAATATTTTAAATTATAATATTTCATTACAACAAGAAGTCAAATTTACTTTTATTTTATATTTGAAAATATAAATTTGACATTTTTGTTATATTTAAATAACTAAACCTCTTAACAAATTGTACTTTGCAATAATTTGTGTACTCATAAAGTATAAAGTTATGCCACAAGTGCATAGCCAATAAATTAATGTAGAAAAATAAATCCAGCTAAACCATTTTTCTGACTTCAAAGACAGAAAAAAAATGTATTTTAGTTCACATTCTTTTTTACCCATTAATCTCAAGCATACCAATGTGGTAAAATCTTTGGTATCTCGTGTATACAAATGAGATAAAATCTTTGGCCTGTTCACTTTCTTATACAAAAAGTATGTTGGGTTTGATTAACACATAATTTTAAATAAAATCTTAAAAATTGAATGTGGTCCAAATGACCAAATTTACCTATACTATTATTTGTTCTATTCTTGTCTTCTAATGGTGACGAGGAACATTATAGATACTTTGCCTAAAATTGTAATAATTGAATATTCTAAATTAAAAATTAACATTATGTACAAAAATTGATTATTGGGAGCAAAAGGTGAAATTTCTCGTCTTGGGGCCCCCACACCCTGGCCCCTGAGAGTTAGTGGAAGTGGTAAGTCGCGGTAACCAAGCGACCTCCTAAGCAGGAGAACTAGGATCTGGTACCTACAAGAATCTACCCTTACAAGGTGGATAAAAATCATACACTACAACTATCAAGATTTGATCATATATCCTTAGGAGGAATTTATTGTCCGAGTACCAACTGAGTTACGTCAGAGTGGCTACAAAAATTGATTCTTGAGGTAATTGTAAGTGTTTACAGTTGACTTAGCCAAATTAAGTTCCCTCTTTCTCTCTCTCTCATATTTTGACAAATCTATGCCTATATATATATGTATATATCTTTTGGTTTCCGTTATACATCATCCATTACATGTTATCTCTCCCCTCTCTCTTGAAAAACCACTCCAGCCTTCTATCCGATAGCCAATTACACCAATGGTATTATTTATCTATGTATCTCTAATTCTGTTTGTCTCACTTATTATTTATCGAACTAATGATATTCTAATCACAAAATTATGTACAAAAATTGTATTTACACATTTGTTGTTGCTTCGTATGCACGTGCGTGATCTTTTTCTTTAAAATGGTATTAACTATTAACACATATTTTTGCATAAAAATATTTGTATAGTTTTTGTACGTGTATTATTGTTGATATATGAATTAGTTTTCTATTATTTTGAAATATTTAAACACCTTTTCTCTGTTTTTGTGTTTGCAGGCCTATGAAATTGATGGTGTCAAATATGAAGAGCATAGCCACAATAAAATGTCATTTTTTTTTTCCAGAAAAATTGATATTTCCCCTAATGTTTGCTAGTATTAAGATTTTATTTTTAAATTTTTGGCTAAATTTGATTAAACAGGAATATATGCTGAATAGTAGAAGGATGAAGATTTTCACTTGTAAATGGGTTCCAATAAATAAGGATCCAAAAGCTCTCATCTTTTTGTGTCATGGTTATGCAATGGAGTGCAGCATCTCAATGAAAGGTATATACATATGTGTATACATATATACATATATATATCTTCTAGCTCTTTTAGGGTCAGAGGAGCTATAAAATTGAACAATCAATTTGGTGAAGCCCAGTAATAATTTTCAGATTCCAAATTATTTTATTAATACTTTATTATATGAATATTCAGAAAATACAGATTATTGAAAAAATTAAAGAGGGTTAATTACAGAAATGGTCTCCATAGTTAAAACCAAAATTTTATTTGGCCCCATAGTTTCAATTCTAACCCAAATGGTCGAATATATGGCATAATTAGTCCCTTTTATGGCGGATATCAAGTGACTCATTTATAGTTAATTATGACAATATTGGTCTTCCTATGACAATTTATTTCGCTATTTTCTCTAAAATTGAACACATTGGGATTCTTAATTTTAGCAAAAAATTGAAGAAGCCCAAATATGATCACTTTTGTAGAAACTTAGGGACCAAATTCGTCACTGTTTTTGAATTTAAGGACTATTATTATTCCAACTGAAATAATGAGGACCAAATAGAACTATTCCTAAGACAAAAAAGAGCCGACCACCAAAGCCGGCCTACTAAAATAACAAACTTCCACAAGACTTGGTGAAAATGACCTGATAATTTTTTTTTACACATCTTAATAATAATAATAATAATAACAATAATTATTATTATTATTATTATTATTTTGTTATT
>MKEJ01093889.1:0-23346 GCA_001753735.1 Embelia ribes
ATATATATATATTCTCCCAAATTAGTTCTTTTAGGAGCATGAGAATAGTTTCTTCTTCTTAAGTGATAGGAAAGCTTAAAAAGAAACGATATTATATAAATTACTATACGAATAGTATGTACAAAAATTTTCGATAAGCAAATTCTACGAAAAAATAATAAATGTGTTCGATTAACAAATTAAATATTAAGTAGTGACCAATTATCAAAATACACTTTTAGCAATTTGCATATGAAATGTACTAAACGGTCAATATTTGTATTTTACTTTCTTTTGTTTTTACCCTTTCTGCATTGAAATTGAACAATCAAAACACCACTTTCAATGTACAAGAAACCCCTCTCTCTCTCTCTCTCTCTCTCTCTCTCTGCGTCTCAACCCGTTCCTTTTCGTCAGGATATAAACAGACTATAATTCTCGATAAATATCTGCTTTTTTTTTTAAATATATGTATTTGACTTCAAGGTATATATGAATTACACATCTATATATATGTATCTATTGTTGTTCTACTTGAATCTCACTTGGACTTTCGGGAGATTATGGAATTTAGAATTTTTACTTCTTCTTTTATGCAAACGGACCTATGAGTTCGACAGTGTTGATGATATAATAACAATATAATGCTCCTCTTCCAAACAATTTAAGCTTTTTAGGTTAGATGAGGTGATCTCGTGTTACTTTACATGGTATCAGAGCATGCGGGGGTTTTAATTATTATGTTTGTTCTTAGAATGTTGTCTCGGGTGCTTTGAATTTCACCAATATCATAAGTTTAACTTGAATTATTGATTACTAGTGCCTCGGTTTGTTGGTCTTAGTAAAAAAAATTCCTCATTCTTCTCTGAACTTTAGGTCTAATTTGGGGACCATAAGAACTATTTTTGGTAGAACTTGGATCATTATGTATGTATATATGCATATAGACAGGAAAAGCTTGGTTCATTTTCTATGTTAACTTGATTAGGTTTTTGTTTCGGGTGCTTTGAATTTCACCGAAATCACAAATTTAACTTGTTTCATTAATCATTAATGTGGTGAGTTCGTTGCTCTTAGTCAAAACGTTATTTCATTTTTCTCTTAAGTTTAGGTATATTTTTGGCAGTGTTGTGGACAATTAGATTTATTTTTGGTAATACCAGATTCATTATGTATAGATACAGGAATAAGGCCAAGTTCCTTTTGGGTTAATTCTATTTTTCATAATAAACTGAGAAGCCTGAGAAAGCCATTTTAGTTGCTCAGCTTCAGAATTTTCTCCGGTTGATCTGTTTAGATAGCTTCTCATTTGTACTTCTATTTGGGTTATTTGAATACCAGGTTTAAGCTTCTATCGAATATGCAGTCTAAGTTTTAGAATCATTTAGCTGGAAATAAGGGAATTGTTTGTCATCCACCTCAAAGGGCTGCCCTGTGTAAGGCAGCTTGCGGGTCGAATACATGCGTACATTTGTAGGTTGAATAGATACATACATATATGGCTGTTCCGTTCAGCGATTTGTCGTGGTGGTTGTGGAGTGGAAAACATAAAGAACCCGAAATCTCCGATAGATTGTCCTTATATTCTTCATTGGATTTGAGCTCTTGGGAACTAGATGCAGGTAAATTCCCTCTGGTTACTGGTGGAAATGTCCAATCTTCATCTAGGAGGGCTAACAGAAAATGGCAAAGTCGCGAGGAACGTAAAATTGACTGTGAATATGATGTGGTTCTGGTCTCATTGGACGGTGGCTCTGTTTCCGGGTCCGAATCCGACGACTCGGATTGGTCGGTTGGCTGGTTGGAGCCTCATGGGCCTGAGTTCCAGAATGACGACGATTCAGATGATAGTTTCGCGGTGCTTGTTCCTTGCTATCGCCGTGGGCGTGTAGATGCAGAGGCAAATGTAAAGAAGTTTCAAGGCACTATTGGGTTTGTGCCGGCTATATATTCTGCTGGTACGGGTTACTTCTTTCAGCTTCCTTCATTTTCCGCATCTAAGTTGTAGAAAATATTTGTTGCCAACCTTTCGTATATTTCTTGGTTCAACTTGATGGTGTGGTTTTGGGTCTGTTGCATGATTTAATCGTTGGGTAGAATTTGACGAGTTTATACCATGTTATTATTTAGTTGTTTCTTATTAGCAATTAGTTGTGTACTCTAATGAAAATATAGATTATTTATCAAATTTCGCTGCTTCCAAGCTTGTTCATAGCCTAATGGCCAACTAGCATATCAGCATTAAGAGTGTTTTGAGCATTTAATTTGATTTCATATCGAATTAGAAATTTTAGGTTGAAACTTTATGTTTTTAAGAGTCCTAATGGCCAATTATCATATGAAGAGAGCTTTTTGGCATCTAACGTCATTTATAATTAGAAACTTTATTTGAAACTATGTTCAAGAATTTTTTAAAACACAGATTTGACCTGTATATTGCAGTTAAGTGAAAATTTATCCAATGTGAACAACTGCCTAATTCATGATGGTGATTTTAGTTGAATTTCTTGTTCTTTCTCGTTTAATCGAATACAAAAACATCGGAGAAAAAAGTTGCACCACGTTTGACAGGGCGGTTGTGTTTATGTATTCTTCCGTGTGATTTTCTACCCTATTGTTGTTTTGGTACTCCAATTTATGATGCATACATGGCCAATTTTCAAGTAACTAGGTCTTATTGTTTTTCATTGTTGAGGCCTTTCTGATGCTGCATTATGTTGAAAGGAAGAAATATTTGGAAACATTGTCATTTTTCACAAAAATAATCAGATTTTCAGTTTAACAATTTGAAATATCTCTTTATTTCTCGGTGAAGCACTGAAGTATCTGATAGTTTGGTAAAACGGTCATTCATGTTGCTTATGGTAATGGTAGATGAATTGTGATACCAAAAGAGATGGGAATGTAAATGAATGGATTTAAGAGAAAGGTATAATCATTTGGTACGAAAGTAGTGCATTCGGTGGGATGCTCACAAAATTTGCATTAAGCGAATTGATAGAGAATGAAGGAGATGAAAATAAAGGTTGTTCATAATGACGACCAGAGTTTGTAGTGTCTTTATAGAACGAACTACATTTCATCATTGGAAAACATTTTCTTGAGTTGAACCAGCTAGAAAATTTTTATATTCTGTTTTGTTTTTATACATATGGTCAGCATTTATTCAATGTTCGACACGGATGTAAAAAAATTATCTTATTTACTTTCTTCTTCCTTTGTATCCCTTGTGCATATGTCACCTACATTTTTGTTATTTTTTCGTAACATCTTGTTCTTTTTTCTATGAGCAATTAATGACGTTAAGTTATCCGTATTTTGGTTTGCAGAGAGCAGCAAGTATTTGGAACAATGGATCGCCTCTCTTGGAATTAGCTGATTCAACGGATATTGTATCAAACATAACCCTCGTTCGTCTTGTTTGCTGGTTCTTTCTTGACGTTTCTGGGTTTTTTCGGTTATCAGAAAATAAAGAAAACCCAACAAATAAAAATAGAAAAACAAAATCTAAAAAGTGTGCCGCGAAGATGCTAAATACGTAAGGTCTAGGACGGATGAAGGGCTGGACCGTAAAATATTGAGGGGAAAGATTTATAAGTGTGTGCGCGCGATTAATATTCTTTTGGTGTACATAGAAGTATTGCTAATATCTGATGCTCTCTGTGGATAAATTCAATTCTCCTATTGCTAGATGGGGCTTAAATAAATAAAGGAGAATTTATTGCTTTAAATACTTGCTGCTGCTGTAAATAATTGATATAATCCTGTTTCTTATTGTAGATAAACTCTGAATTAGATGTCTGTGTGCCTGTGTGTATGCATTGCCTCAAGTGCTAAGGTTTTCTTATTCTGATTTTCTGAAATTGGAGATGTGGTTTGGTTTTATGCCAACTGCATTCTATTGGAATTGTTAAGGTAAGCAGTTCTTTTTCTAATAATTCGAAGAAAATATGCACTTTAATCCGGTTAAAAAAATTATGCTTTGAGATGCCAGGAAAATGATTTTCGCACAAATATTCATGTATTGAAACTGTACGAGCACTGAAATGTGCGAGTTAATTTCTACATCATTTGCTGTGAGTATTCTCATAACTCAACGTATAAATTTGCATTATTTCTAGTAAACAAGGCAGAATAAAGAGTCGAAATTGGAGTTCCTTCATCTCCCGAGTTATTTATTTATTTAATTTTTTTTTTTGGATACATTTCGTATATCCTTTTCTAGAATAATAAAAAAAGACCCAAATATGTTATCAGGCGTCTGGCTGCCCTATCTTTATCTTCTAATCTGACTACTTTGTAAAAAAACGTATCTAACTCCAAAAAATATTTCAAAGTCTGCCCTTGAACTGGCTTCTATGTAACAAAAGTCATCATATTCAAAATTATAAATCAATTAATTCTAATTTGCATATTTTTTATTTAGAAATGATATTGTATATTTAAAGATTTAGATTAATAATTATCACAAAAATAAATTTTAAATAATTTAAAATAAAATTATCAAAACGTAATGAATTATAATTTACAATTGCTTATATATTTATAAAACTTAACAAAATATTTAAATATCATATTAATTCTCAAAGTACAAATTATTGTCGCAAGTACATGAAAATACCTCAAAATTTATGTATAATGCATACTTAAAATTCCGATAAATGATAGTTATATCACTTTTATTTATTTTTTTAAATTATTCGAAATAATTTCTTAATTTTTGCTCTTATATTAGTATGTAATATTTTATGTCAAGTGGCGCTTTAAAAGTATAACACGTGTAAATCTTAATCATCTTTAAATAAAATGAATTGAATGAAAAATTAAAAGACATATTGTACATTGTATATAGACCATGGTTGTAATAACATTTAATTGTCATTAAGATATAATCAATTTACCCTTCAAAATTGCATAATGTTTTCTACGATTGGAAATTATAAATTAAATAAATTAAAAGCAGAGTCTCAGCATAATTTTGTGCCAAGTGGTGCTTTACAAGTATGACATGTGTAAATCTTAATCATCATTAAATAAAATGAATTGAATGGAAAATTAAAATACATATTGTACATTGTATGTATACCATGGTTGTAATGACATTTAATTCGCATTAAGATATAATCAATTTACCTTTCAAAATTGCACAACGTTTTCCATTATCACTCTCGTTGTATGTGTTTAGGCATGCATGTATTTGTATGTTATTAAAATGGAAGAAGATTGTTGCACAGAAAGATTATGTCACGGAAAAAATGGTGGTGTTTCTAAACAGATACAATCTTGCTACTATTAATGGCAAATGCTAACACTCTCAGTCTCGGTGTCTATCATTCAAGTGAATTGTGAGTCCAACTTATGTTCGATTTTTTAATTGCCAATTAGATGTGTAATTTTCTTTCTTTCTTTCCCTTTTTTTTTTGTTTCTTGGTTATTTAAATGAAATTGTTTAGTGAAAACTCTTTCTTCCTAAAGCTTTGGTGTGCAAAGATGTGCACTATATTAATGTAGTACATTTCAGTTTTCATGGTCACTATTGTTAGTTTTTCTCAAGGTATTGTTAAACTTTATTTCTTTGCGCTTTTTAATTATAAATATACATTTAGCAATTGTTTGGAAGGATTTTGGTGATTCTATTTTCTTCTCCTTGGCTAATCAGCATGTTGAAGAGAACTTAATGCCACCACGTTAAGTCAAGTGTTACTATTAAATTCTATACGTTGATGGTTAATTAAAGAATTTAATATTAAATTTTTATTTTTAAGAATTCAGATAACCAGAAAGTTTAATCATTTTCACATTGAATTAGTAAATTAAAGAATTGAGCATATTGACTATGGTGTTGTTATTTTGATACCGTGTGAAAAAGTGAATCGGATTACTTCTATTATAGTTTTACGCTACTTTGCAACCCTATAACGTGACACATATAAAAATAATTCTAAAATTATATAGATTGTATTTTCTCAAATATACATACATTTATTTTGTTCATGTACTTTTAAGCAGAATTATATTATTATTATTAATACATAAATGTATGTTCACGTGCATGCATAAACTCAAATCTTTTGTTGATGTGATTTAATATAACCTCAAAAAAAAACTTTTCTAGATGTGGTTTAATATAACCTCAAAAAAAAAATCTTTTGTAGATGTGATTTAATATAACCTCAAAAAAAGTAAAAAGGACAAATAATTGAAAAATAATCCGTACATCGTACGATATACAAACTAGTGTAAATAAAAATTGCTACTTCCAACTATATTCGCTTTTATCGCGATATTTGTTTGTACAATTACTTGGCATGTGTCCTACTAAATTAGGATTTTAAAAAACATACTATAAGAGATATCAACATATATCTTTGCATAAATATAAGATAAATTATCATTAGATAGAGATTACTAAAATTATCTTTAAGAATCAAAATATCTTTAGGAAATAAATATTTTTATAAATTGATTCATATCAATCTAAGATTCTCTATAAACTTATAAACATTATCCTAATCAATATTAATTTTTTAAATTATTATCATAATAAGATTTTTATATACCTAAAATTAACTTAAATAGAAATTAAATTTTTGTAAAATAGTACCATATTATATACATATTTTTATATAACTAAAATTAACCTAAATAGATAAAAATTTTCATAAAAATATTATTGTAGTATAAATCTTAAGGAATCTAATTTTTTTATAAAACTATAAATAACTGGAAAAAATATAAAATATCTTATAAAAAAATTATCAATTTTTTTATAAAATAATCAAAATTAATATGATAACAAAATAATACACGCAATCTGTTGCACTCTAGTGTATATAAAAATTATCCGTTTCAACTACTTTCGCTCTCATTGCGATATTTTTCTGCATCATTATTAGACATGTTTTAAATTAAGATTTAAAATAATAAAACTTATCATAATAAAAATTATTAAAATTAAATTTTTATATAAACTTAAATTTCCTATAAGATCTGCATAATTATAAAATAAATTATCATAATAGAAATTACTAAAATTATATTTAAGAATAAAAAAACTTTTAGTACATAAATATTTTTTATAAATTGATTCCTACCAATATAAGATTCTCCATAAATTTTTTGAATATTGTCCTAATTAATATTAATTTTTTAAAATAATTTTCATAACAAGATTTTCCCATATATAAAATTAACCTTAATAAATATTAATTTTTCTTAAAACATTATCATAGTATAGACCTACCAAATTAATCTTTTATAAAGCATAAATAACTATTTTTTTTTTTTACAAAAATTTCATTCAAACAAAATTAAAAATAATTTTATAAAATAATTAAAAATTAATACGATAAAAAAAAATAATATACATAACCCGTGCAGCGCAGAATTTTAAAAGATAACCGTAGACTGGGAGAAATTCTGCGCCTTCATATTTCCAGATATACTTAATGAAATTTTGTTTTCTTGTGGTTTTAAAATTTATTCTCAACCGTCTCACTCAATAAAATCTCAATAATATCAAAGTGATACTATAGATATAATATATTTATGTCCATCCAATGATGGAGATAACTCGCATAATGAGAGAGAAAGATAATTAATAAAAGAAAAAAAAAATTATTTTCCACTAAAGAAAGTGATTACAATAACATTTTAGGCTCATTCGCCCAATTTCCACTTAAAGAAATCACATGAAAACCAGGATAAATATATTTACTAGAAATAAGAAAAATAATAAAAGAAAGTCATGCCTGCCTTATTGTTTGGGACGGCAACGTCATAATAAGGGATTTATTCTCAATACAAGAATTTTTTTTCTTGTAATATACCAGAATTTTTGGTATAGAATTATTGTGTTTTGAGAATAAGATTACTATAAATTAGGACAATTTATTCTAATTAATTTTAATAAAAATTAAACTAAGCTACTTGTAATAAGTTATCTGTGAATTATAATAATTTGTCCTGAAAATACAATAATTCCTGTAAATTACACTAAGAGGACTTCCCATAATAAGATGCCAGTTGGAGACCATAAAATAAAAATTAGATGGATACTAATATTGTTTGTCCATTTCCACGGATCTTATGACACCTAGTTTTTTGGGGTAATGGGTTCCATGTTTTTATGAAACACTTTAAAGACGTAACTACAAAAATAGTTCATATACAAGCTTTCATGGATGTATATTTTTAGAGAAAGAAAGAAAGAAAGGTAGATGCAAGGCTTCATGGATTTCTCGCTCTCGCAGCTCTTTGCCGCATAGATCTTTCAAAGCTTGACGCTCTCGCACTTCTGGTCTCGTTTCTGCTCCGCGATCTGATAACCTACTGTTCATACGGAGAGAGACGTATAGAAGATATGTTGCAGAGAGCTGCAAGAAATGCTTATTCATGGTGGTGGGCAAGCCACATTAGGACGAAGCAATCAAAATGGCTGGATCAAAATCTTCAAGGTAAATAATAAATAACCATAGATCCAATCTGGGTATATGATCTAGCATTGTCCTCTATGTACAAGTTGTGTACATGTAGAGGTATCTATATATGTGTGTGTGTATATATATATATATAGATCTCATAAACTTTTGATGATTTGATGCGACTTTTTCATTTCATTACAACCAGATGCAAATCAAAAGTCTCTCTCTTCAACCACCCACAGCATTGGATATACTGATATAGTCCTATATATGCAATTACTAACTTTCTGCAACCAATGAACAAATGCAACACATCATGTACAGGAATTTCTTATATACAATAGTTGTCATTTTTAAATAGGTATAGCATGGAGATGAGAAAGGGAACTTTAGCTTTAAAAAAATAGGGAAAATGGGAAACAACTATACTGTAAATAATGAAATATATAATGGATTAATCAACCTGAAAATAAGTCTTAGAAGCAAAAAATTTAGTACAAATACAGATTTCCCGAGGAACAAGTCTCTCAGGTCTGAGGGAGTTCCCGAGTAGCCATGCGGCAAACAAAAGTTCCCCTTCAAGAATAAGAATTAGTGGGTATTTAGGATCACATATTTGTACCGAAGAAAATGCTGAACTTGATAATTCGTAAATAGAGAATGATATCGAATGATATAGCAGTGACAATATGCTGAACTTCAACAAAAACAACAGCTCCCTGTCTTTAATATACAACTATCTAAACAAAACAATTTGATTAACCATCAGAATGCTGCATCATTAAGAATTAAAATTTCATTTTTTCCACCAACAGTGTAAACTATTCTTTTCCAACGGGACTGATAATACATGTACATATTCTGTGGTCCCCATACATATTTTGACCGATGTTATGCATCTAAGCCCGCTGGAATAAAATACTTGACAATGAAAGAGAAGGAAAACTTCGCTCTTAAGTAGCATTAGTTGCTAAGCTATATTGACATGTCCCTTCACGTATAGACAAGTAATTCTCTATGCAAGAGTGATATCACATTGGCTTGAATATGTGAATTTTTACAGATATGGAAGAAAAGGTAGAACACATACTTAAGATCATTGAAGAGGATGGTGATTCCTTCGCCCAAAAGGCTGAGATGTATTATCGGAAGAGACCAGAACTTCTAAATTTCGTGGAAGACTCCTTCCGAGGATACCGAGCTCTTGCAGAGAGATACGATCACCTATCGAAAGAGCTACAAACTGCAAACCGAACAATCGCCACAGTGTACCCTGAACAAGTTCAACTAACCATGGATGACGAAGATGAAACGTTATCAATATCATCTACTCATTCAACCGATAGCGAAAAAATATCCCAGAATTTGCCTACTGCCCCAAAAATAAATATTCCTAAAAATAACACCAATCTGCAGAAAAGAGCAAAAGCCCCTGTCAGACTAATGTCAAAGAAGGGATTGCTCAAGTTTAATATTCCAAACAGTGAGACAGATACAAAATCTGGGATGAGGAAAGAAGAGGCACTTAAAAAAATTGATGAACTTCAGAAATTGATTTTGGGGCTTCAAACCGAGAAGGAGTATGTGCAAAGCTTATATGAAAATGGGCTTGCGAAATATTGGGAGATTGAGGAGAATATTGCAAAAATGCAAAGCCAAGTCAACAATTTGCAAGATGAGTATGGTATAGGTACCTTTATCGAAGATGATGAAGCTAGGACTTTAATGGCAGCTATAGCCTTGAGAACTTGTCAAGAGGCATTGGTTCGGTTGCAGGATAAAGAGAAGCAGTCTTATGAAGAGGCAAGATTGGAGTATGAAAGGGTAAAACAAGTACAAGAAAAGTTAGCTGTTCTCAAGCAAAATTTAGGTGACCAAACAAATGACAACCCCCTTCTTGAGAAAATTGATTTAGACAAAGAAGTTGATAGCGTGGAGGGGAAGGAAAATGAGCTCGAAAAGTTGAGGGAAAAGATCAATGAACAGATACAAGCAAATTCCAGCACCTCTGTCAGCATGTCCGAAATGGCGGAGAAAATAGACGACCTTGTTGAAAAGGTCATCACTCTAGAAACAGCATTGTCTTCTCAAAGTGCACGGGTGACGAGATTGAGATCAGAAACAAATGAACTTCATGCTCAGATTCAGAGCATAGAGCAGGATAAGGAAGATCTAATCGACGGGTCGTATAGTAAGAATGATAAGATAGTAGAGCTGGAGCATGAGCTGCTCAGGATTAAGAATCTCAGCCGGAGTTTTAAAAATGAAACCCAGAATCTGCAGAGATCATTTACTGAAGCAAGTTTCACCGTTAATCATCTCTCCGAGAAGCTGAAAACTGTGAAACAAGACGAGGAGGTTGAGAATATAGAACAATTGAGTAAAGATCTAGCATCTGCTGACACTATTCCACAGATTCCGAATCTGGAGAACAGTGCTACTGTCAGTGGTGAAGAAAAGAAAAGTGATGTACTGGTTACCAAACCTGAAATGGGGATCAAAGTAAATGAGGTAACAATAGCTTCTGGTCAAGATTCAAAGAAGTTGGATGATAAGATTGCATATCAAAACACAACTATGATAGCTGAAGATAATAATCTCATGCAATCCAATTCTAACATGATATCCTGTGGCCATGATTCAGAGATCTCCAAAATCATGGGTATTGAAGAAGCACTTAAGGCGGATAATGCCTGTAATCAAAGTGAACCAATCAAAGCCAAAGAGAACTTTGTTCATGCAGATCAAAATAGCTCCCTTGATGATCTTTTCATAAATGTTCAAGCAATATCTGATCACTATGGACATGTGGTAGAAGAGAATAAAGTGGGATCTGAAACAAACGGCACTAATTCTCATGGTCACAACGAAATGACCGGACAAAGCCTTTTCAGTTTCAACCCGTTTGATTGTGATGAAGGGTTCAAAAAGCATGAGAGCACAGTAGCTCCTGTTGATGATCTCGTGGCCTCAAAAGATGTGAAAATAGGAAAAGGAGAGAGATATGAGAATCAAGATCTAGAATTTAACACGAGAAATCCCTTTTACTATCTTTTAACGGAATCTCAGATTATAGCAACCGAAGAAGTTCCAAAGGGTCTAAACAAAGAGCACAAGAGTGCCATGGAGCTTGATAATGTCAGAGGAGGAAGTTTTGTCCAGTCCAACTCTAATAATCCACTAGATAGTCTTCTAGGGGTAGGAAAAAACTCAAAAGAAGATGATATTGCGGCTCCTGGTGATGATCAACTAATTTCAGAACATGGAAAAACAGTTAAAGATGAGAGTATATATGACACTCCAGATCAGTTTCCAGAACTAAAAGCTCAAGTGGATGAGAAACAGATTCAGTCAGATCCAAGTACTCACAATACTGTTCTCCATAAGGTGGGCAAAGATCAAAATGCAGTGTTGAAAGAACGAGAAGGTGAAGAGGACGATCAACCGGATTGGAAGGAATTGTTTCTTAATGGATTGGAAGATAGAGAAAAGGTACTGTTGCAGCAGTACACTGCTATTCTGAGAAACTATAAGGAAACAAAGAAGCAGCTCGGTGAAATAGAGAAGAAAACTCACGATAGCCTCTTCAAATCTGAGTCTACGATAAAGGAGTTGAAGAGCGCAAATGCATTGAAAGATGCAGAGATACAATCTCTATATAGAAAACTAGACTTACTCCAAGTATGTCTGGATGAAAATCCAGAGATCAGTTCAACAGATTCTCCGAATCAGCAAAGCATAAAACTAGAAACTATTTCCCAGGTCTTAACCTTTTCCTTTCCAACTTTGAACCAAAAGCATGCCCCTAATTTACTAGATGAACAAATATTTGAATCTGTACAAAGAAAAGAAAAAGGGGAAGGTACAGAACAAACAAAGATTTCTCCAGAAAATGGCGAACAAGGAAAGAAAAGAGTGGTCTTTATTGACCAACCATATGTGAATTTGACAGTTGAGGAGAAGTTTAGGTCAGATATTGACGGATTGCTGGAAGAAAATATAGAGTTCTGGTTGAGATTCAGTACCTCGTTTCAACAAGTACAGAAATTTCAGACTTCAGTGGAGGACTTGCAGGACGAGTTAATGAAACTCAGGGAAACCAAAAGGCAAGACGGAGGTTTTAAACAACACCGGTCTTCAAACTCAGACATTCGTCCAATTTACAACCACCTGAGAGAAATTCAAACTGAATTAACCCTTTGGTTAGAACAAAATTCTTTACTAGAATTTGATTTGCAGCATAGATTAGCATCACTATCAAGGCTTCAAGGAGAAATATCATCAATCTCGAATGCAGAAAATAAAGAGGAAGAGAATGGGATGAGTGATTACCAGGCTGCCAAGTTCCAGGGAGAGATTCTGAACATGAAACAAGAGAATAACCAAGTCGCACAGAAACTACAGCTAGGGCTTGAGCGAGTTAAAGAATTGCAATGTGAAATCGCAAAAACGATTTCAAATCTGGGAGAAGATCTCGGAGTTTCATTGACAGAAAACAAAAAAAGTAGTACGAGTTCGTCAACCCGATCTAAAGTTCCGTTGAGGTCATTCTTGTTTGGGGTTAAGTTAAAGAAGCAGAAGCAGTCGCTGTTTCACTGCATGAGTCCAGCATTGCAGAAACAGTACAGCGATATGCACTCAGTGCAGAAGTAGACTTGGTTCTGTAAATTCCCTTGTAGTTTTTCTCATTCAATTAATTTTAATAGGTTGAATCACAACTATGGGCAACACAAAACATGGTTCTCCGCAAGTTTTCTATCGTGATGTTTAATTCAGTCTTATCCTTAAAAAGTCAAAATTAAACATCTTAAAAACAAATATCATCTCATACATACTAGTTTCATTGGGGATTAAAAGAACAAAAAGATGGTGCTATAAATGAATGATACAGATATATTTGCCAAGAGGCTAAATCTAAACATTTATAAACAATCATGGTCCATTCTTAGATATTTTGTTCATTGATGCCTAAATAGCAAATTGCACATCCCAACAGTCTTGTCTAGTTGAAGGAGCTACCTGACTGACAAGGAAAGGGCAAACCAAGGGCAAAAAGCGTTAGCAGATACAGCTAGCAGTCTTACTGCTGTTTTTAGTTCTCCTCATTTCTGTTTCCAGGAGCTGCGTTAACCTTTAACTTCCCTTATTTTCATCACTTGTTGGTTTCTAATCCGAGCTCGCATTTTCCTTAGCTGTTGATTCCTTTTCTCTTTCTTCTTCAACAGGCATTTCAATCATCTTATTCCCCTCCATTTCAGTTCCATTTTTCTCAGCTACTGATTTGTCGTCTCTTTCTTCCTCAACTGGCATGTCAATCATCCTATTCTCCTCCCTCTTTTCACTTACTTTTTCCTCAGCAGTTGGTTTGTTTTCCCTTTCTTCTGCAACTGCCAATTCAATCTTCTTATCAGCCTCCCCTTTTTCACTTCTGTTTTTGGCCCCTATGCCAGTTATATCAGTTTCCCCATCAACCTTTGAAGGTGACAAACATCTTGGGTTCTCAACATTATTGTTTTCAGTTTCAAGATGTGTTTCTGAGCCAGGTAAAGCACTTGGATCTTCCTGAGCTCGCTCTTTCGTGTCATTAGCCATAGCTTGATCTTGGGTGTTATCTTTTGCTTCATTACATGATACACTAGCAGCAGATTTTATTATCTGCTCTGCCGGACCACTTCCTGAGACAAAAGCTTCTATGCAAACCTTCTCTTTTAGTGAATTAGATTCATTTGCAGTCTGTCTCGGATTTGTCAGAGCTGTTGCTAATGAAGGTTTAGTTATTTGACACTGTGCTTGATGAGTTCCACCAGGCCTTGAGGCATTAGTTATTACATTATTATGCCCAGAAGTCGATCTATTTACCAGTCCAGTACGAATGTAGTGTACATTAGGAGGCAATGAATTTACGTTATTGGGACCACATGATCTTATCGAATTGGGCCCACTAGGTATGATGTGGACTGCATTCTTTGACTGTGCAGCTTTAAGCAGTGTTGCAGCATCTGATGGGGTAGCAATGCGGGCCCCTGCAGCAACTGCAGCAGCTTTAACCATAGCATCCAAGCTGAGGGTAGGGCTGCTTGTTGATGTTTTCATCGAGTTCATATGCCGAGATTTCGATGAGGTCGTAGGGTCAGAATCTTGTCGATAAGGATATTGGGATTGTGTACCCAGTTGTGAAGGTTCACCAGCAATGGGCCGTATTGAGTTGATGGGGGTAGTTATAGTGTTTGGATTTGTTCCACCTGTATATATGATTTGCAGATTGGTCACTTGCAAATAAATATGAAAGTGAAATCAAAATGCTGAAGTACTAAATACTTCAAAGGTGGCCTGACACCTAAAACCTCAAACCTCCAAAATAGAAGATTTAGCTACTGAAAGTTAGCTTTGTCGACGTGAACAAGCAATATATAAAAGAGTTTAATTTTCATCCACCGTCGGTGAAGGAATTCCAAACACCATCAGCCTTGGATGAAAGACATTTGTACACATGTGGGACCACCATAAATACACGTCTTTAATCCAAGCCCGCTAATGTATGAAAATCAATACACCGTCGGTAGATTAAAATTAAATTCTATATAAAAATAAACTCACTTGGAAAACAGAAATACTGACATTTTGAGACACCATTTTTCATAAAGTTACAAACAGAAACATAACATAGAAGCAAAGGACAGACAGTGGAAGACCAATAGGCCTTGCAAAACCCATTGCCAACAAGGATAAGTAGGCTTAGAAAGGTAAGGGAACCCTTTTGTTCGTTACCTATTTTATTAGTCTTGTACAGATCTTGCCTTCAATTTCTCATGGCTTGTTGTCATCTCTTTTTATGTTTCGATCATTTATACCATGTGCAATGGAAGTAACATTTGGATTTCATTTTTGGTTCATTCTCTCGATAAGGGTAAGGTTGTGTACATCATACACTTCCCTAGACCCTACAATGTGCACATCATATCCTCCATAACCTCTCTAGAAACAAGGATAAGGTTGTGTATATTATACCCCACAGTGCAGGAGCTATGTGCCCCGCCGATCGCTCAATAGGCAAAAAGAAAATGAATTTCTTTCCAAAAAATTCTCGAAATAAAATATAATCCAAAAGTCGCCACAAACGAAGCAATATTGTTATGATCACTGTTCAATAAAAAGATTAGACCGTCCGTGTTCTTAATACATGTTGATACAACAATATAGCATTTCCAATGCAAGTTTCATTCTTTTAACTAATTAACATTGTGCGCATTCAACAAGTTTGAATCCTCGCTATGTAGATATCCCTTAAGGGCCACCTCAGAGTCATTGATCCATTTGCATAGGTCTATGGATTGGGAGACTATACTCACTATACCACCACGGGTTTACTGTCAGCCATGGATCTAAAGGCAAGATTGGCGGGGGGTGGTTATTAATTAAAACCAAATTTATAAGAACAATGGTTAGATGAGGGCTCCAAGGTCTCCACAAGACACGATTTTAGGTACATCCAGCTACACAACTACACCTGTCTTCGCTCCCGGATACAAGACAACAATAGCATGTCCCCTACTAAAGCCTCTCCTAGAGCAACAAGGACCAACTTAACTTGCTGCCAATAAATTTGATATCAGGGATAGCTATTGAAGCATGCCTGTCAATTCTTTAGAAGCCAAATTTTTTTGGGTTCATTAGTTTCATACTTTTGTGGACTTTCAAAGTTTTCCATAATGAGCATGCTACCGACAGTCCAGAAGCAAAAGATCACCTTTTCCATTTACTTATCAAAAAAAAAATATCACCTGTTCCATTCAAAATAGTTGATTTCGAGTTGTCTCCTACAGGCATGTCAAGAGCCATATGAAAAGCCCTCCGTAAAGCATTAAAGTCAGCAAGCTGTGGGGCAACTCCAATACTTGAGTTTTCCTTGCGCTTTTTCATAATCGCCCACCTCTGCATAAATCAAAGAAGGCAACAGAGAATCATTATTAATCAATAAAAGATCAGAACTGGTCTCTACTTCAAGAACAGTTATGATGGAAACAAAGAAGACAGCATCCTAATGTACTCAAAAACAAATATCACTTGTCATTCAAAATATCTTTCAGCGCAACTTCTTGGTAATGACTATGCTACAATATGCAAAGTGTGACAGCTGAAAATTGTAAACTCAATAGATGACTGTAAGCATCAATTTCATGACCACCATTGGACACAATAAATACACAAAAAAGGCTTTCGCTCGGAACAATTCCTGTTTCTAAATAAGAAAATATATGCCGCTTGCAAGATAAAAAGACCATATTCACTTGCATGATGCTCCTAACAGACAATACACCAATTCAGAATATATCATCAAATACAAAAAAAAAAATTAACCATGATTCCTGATTTCCTCCCAATAGTTACCATTTTGGTCCGCAGTCAATAAGGTTTCTTGTACCGTCCCCTAACCTAATTGAGGACACCAAAAGAGTCTTACCAGGAGAGGTTTTCTTGGCCAACCCTAGTCATCACAAGTAATTTCAGGGTTTTAAGCATTACAAAATTGTTTGCAACATGTCCTGGTTTAACGGACTCCATAAACTGAATCCATATAGAGGACATATCGGGGAACCCGTTGGCAATTAACATTATTAAAGTGTTCACTAATTTCTCAAATAAGGAAAGTGCTCCACTATAATTTTACTTAAATTAAGGTTATTTCGTATAGTTTACACTCATCCGTGCATTGAGAAATGCTTTCTGGAAACAAGCTAGAAGGAAGAGAGAGAGAGAGAGAGAGATTTGAAGCAAAAATAAGTCAGGCTGAGGAATAACCTGAGACAGCTGGGAAGGAGTTCTATCGCCCTTGAAATCTCCTTTGAGTATGTTAGCCCAATTCCCTTCACCATTTCTCTGCACAGCAGCAATCAGTTCTTCATCCTCTTCTTTCGACCATGGTTTTCGTTTTTTCCGAGGTGGCAGGTTTGCAGCTGCTGACTCAATTGCATCTAAAGCTTCAACAGATGGGACTCTGGACAGGGTAACGGATTGTTTTGGGACTAAAACAGGAACTGTCATATTAGTCTCTTGCAGCTGTGGATTTTCTGAAGAAGTGCTAGATGACCAACCAGATGGTATATTAATTGTTAACGGGGCCTCAACTGCTGAGCTAAGAATGGAATCAACTAGTGATGCAGAAGCAATCATAACCTAACAAAGTAAGTATATATTTCTTAGGTTCAACTGAACAATATACTTGTAGAGCAAATTGCTAACAAGAAATAATTATTACAACATAAGCTGAAAATAAGATGATAGAAGCACATATCATAGTTTGAACAGTATTTGATCCAGAGAGGCCACACCCACTAACTATCCTACGCATACTTTGATTTGAATTAGTTCATATGTTTTCATCATGCCATTCTACCTCAGTAAAAAAGTTCTTTTTTGTCAACACTTGTCTCTCAAGTTTACAACACTATGTCATTCATTTTACCTTTACACATGCCGCAGCCTCTGTCGAAGCATCACTGCTAATGGGGGGAAGAGCTTCCAACTCAAACTCTAAGTCACTGTCATCATCCTGTCAGCCAAAACTAAAAATACTTTAAAATGAGTAACTTTACCAAGAAAACATTAAAATAAATGCAGAGATATTGTACATTCTACATCATATTTATTTTCTGACAGAAAACTTATGCAAGAAAGAACCCACCGTTGGGTACATCAATCCGTCCTCCCCTCCTTCAAAAGGAAAGGGAAAAATGATTTTACTTTCTAAAGCACATACATATGCAAAAAAATGTTCGATCAGCAGTTCAGATATTTTGGCAGTGAAATAACCCATTCAGTTTTGAAAATTGCAACCTTTCCTATTAAACATGGTTTCGGTTATACATTTAAAACAATAACTGATCAGCTTGTGTAGTTGATAATCATGCACAAAGAAATCAAACAGTTTCACTTTTTAGATAATTCTACCATTCAGTATTAGAAGCAAAGAAAAGCAAACTCTTTCATCTAGAGATCTACGTGTCTAACCCTCTACATAGCTTCTTCTTGGATCATTCAATACTAACCATAGGTACAGCACCCTCGTCCAATTTTTCATCCAAAGTATGGCAATAGGCCAAATGCCGCCAAAGCATCTGATACTCCCTCGCACTGGTTATCCCAGTAGCTGTCCTTTTCACCAATTCATTCCAATCAATCCTTATGTCAGCAGATTGAGCAACTTCCTTTAGCAATGTGAGCACTGTCGTGACCGAGTACCTGTAAAGTCACAACAATCACACACACAAAGAAAAATATAATATCTTTGATTTCAGTTAATTACAGAAAGTAGTCAACCATTAAAAGTCTAAAAAAAGTAAAAACTCATTTGTTTACAGCAAGTTAACAATGAATTTCAAGTTTCATCTAATAACATAAATTAGCAATGTTAGCGCCGTTGTGTGAAGGAACCAAGTCGTTCACTTGCTACACGAACTCCACAGTTGAAGATTAAACAAGTTAACTGTGGATTTCAAATCCATGACATAAATGGGAGGACCAAACCTTTAAACAATACTGAAGGGGATACTAGAAGAAGTACTACTAATGAAATTTCACTCCCTGTACAGTTAATTCTATGGATAGAGGTCTTCCTTTACAATATCATTCTTCCTTCACAAATGGTTGTTTTTCGCAACATACTTTACTTAAAAAACAAAAATAATTAAAGCCAAATTGTCACATAAGGTACGAGTTTAAGGGGATTTTCATCTTGGTCTTCGAAAATTACTTATTTTCCAATGGAATATTGGTTTTCTTTCCTAAAGCTGACACTTATCTTCTCAAATGTTTGGTTTTTGTTACCATTACATACTTTCTGAATAAATTTTATCTAGCTATATACCCAGTGTAAGTCTAGTTAATCACAATCATTACATATATATACTAAAAATTCTCCCAAATACCTGAAATGAAACAAAATGTATAATCATATGTACGCACATGAGTTCCTAATTAATCCAAACCACAAAAATTATACACAGTGGCGGACCCACGATTTTCTGTTTGGTGGGGCCAGGTCCTTTGTTCTGTGTAGGATAAGTGGAATATAAAAAAAAAAATTGAACTTTACATATAAATCCTATAAAAATTTCGGAGGCCGGAGGTTGTGGCACTTGCCCCCTCTCCGCCAATGATTATACAAATTTGCAAAGTTGTAACCAAATAATTGAAATTAAATAAATGCATCTAGCAATATAGTTTTAACTTTTAGCTATACAGACAGTGCATAAAAAATCAAAAAACTCGGAGAAAAAAAATGGGGGAGCAAATTGAAAACCTCTGAAGCAGAGAATAGATGTGTTGTTGGGTGATGTTACCCTTTTTCTGAATCTTGTTCGACCCCTCAGCCATCATCACCCAAACACGAGCTACAAATATATATGTATGTATTTTATGTAATGTAAATGTGTATAGCCCTAACTAGAGTCAGCACAGAGAGGCCTTATTACTCATTATAAATATTCATATTTTAAAAATTAACCAGAACGTGTTTTTTAAAAAAAAAATGTTATTTTCTCTGTCAATTTTTTTAGTCACTATTTCTATTTTAAAATACCCAAAATTATTATTAAATTAGATTTCACTACAATTGGTAATTTTACTAAATTAATCTTATTTAATATAATTTTTCATTTGAAATGTTCACATTCTAGAAAACTTTGCAGAAAGTTTACAATAGATTTCGCAATTGAAAATTTCAATATTCACAATTTTTCTATTAAAAAAATAATTATTTTAGCAAATTTTTTAAATATTTGTTAGGATTAAAGAAAATATTTTTTTATATTTTATTATACTATGTATAATTCTTCTAGTAATTTTTAACAAATTTAAAAAAAAAAACTGGTATGGGAGTTTTCTAAAATATAAATTTTTAATAGAAAAAATATTGCCTATCTATTAAGTTTAAATTTGATTAGAATCATTATAATAAAAAATTTTAAATGTTATTATTTATTAGGATAATATTTTTAAGGTCAGTGGAATTCTTTTTTTTGTTATTTGAATAAGAATTTTTCTTCTCCAGTTAGATTATGATTGCTATATTGGAGCAGATATATGTCAAAAAAACTAATTCGGATATGTGTTACAAATAATACCCACGCATATTATAAATAGAGCAAAAGTAGTAGAATAATTAAATTGTATGCTTAAAAAAAAAATTGAAACTAAAAGATAGACCGAACTTTAAAAAAACAAGCTCTCTTTACTCACTGTCTATCTCAAAGTCCATTAGAAGCTATATTTTTGTAATTCTGATATATGTTACAAATATTACGCACCCATATTACATTTGTTATACATATCTTCTGGTTTTGTGCCCACTTGCGTGATCCCAACTAATTCCATGGGGCCCTCGGAAATTTTTCTACATAGATTAAGATAAATCACTACCCTTCATATTCAGAGGTATGGCTCCAAGAAATTGCTCCTTATAGGAATTTATAACACATTAAGTTCAAGTGATTGATCACTTGAACAACTCCTTGGGGTTATACTCAAGCATATTATAATTAGAGCAAAAGTAGAATAGTAATTAAATTGTATGCTTATAAAAATATTTTGAAAATAAAAGATGGACCAAACTTTAAAAACAAGCTCTCTTTACTCACTGTCTATCTCAAAGTCCATTAGAAGCTATATTTTTGTAAATCAAAAAATATTATATTTGTGATTTATCTATGCATTGAAATTAAAAAACATTATTAATTAATTATCGATAAATATTTTCTGATATTATTTTTTGCTTTCTATTTTGAAATTTAATAGAAAAGTATTTTTTGTCTTCTCATTTATTCATAGGTGCTTGAAAACTTTTATGCAGAAATTGATACCATAATTATTTGCCTACATAAAACTAAGCCAAGAAAAAAAAAATATTATGTTCAATAATTAAAAACTGAACACCGAATCAAATGAAAGCTATAACTGTTTGAAAACTTGTGCAATCTTGATATCCATAACAAACTTTAAATTTTTTATGCGTAAAAATTTACGTGATAAATATTTCTCAAGTGCAGTAATACAAGATGAGCATTGCCGGGTCATAAAAGAATAAGTTGGAATTTAGCAGATGCGGTCAATATAAGATGGTGATCAAATTTAACTGTTTGAAAACTTGTGTAATCTTGATATCCATAACAAACATTAAATATTTTATGTGTCAAAATATCGTGTCCCGAGTCCAATAAAACCCAAGGACACTAGTTGTTTTTCTTCTTTAAAGAAAAAGAAAAGAAAAATATAGATTTTTAAAGAAAAGAAAATGAAAAGAAAAATAACGCTACAACGCCAAACTGTCCAACTCATTCTATAGTAGAACAATATTAGAGTGCGCTCAAAATAATATACTATAGCA
Organism: Embelia ribes; assembly: GCA_001753735.1. Lineage (NCBI taxonomy): Eukaryota > Viridiplantae > Streptophyta > Magnoliopsida > Ericales > Primulaceae > Embelia > Embelia ribes. The sequence goes on from MKEJ01093889.1 coordinate 21,784, forward strand.
TGCCCGCAATAGTTTATAATCAATGCAATAAAGTAAATGCCATTATTTACAACAACAAAACAAGCTGCATTCTTAATCAATACTATATAAGTATATTACTACATATTCTTGCATAGTGTATCAACTAGCCACTTATGGCAACAACAAGAGGTAATACAAAATAATGTTTACAACAGTAAATCAAAGGCCAGTAAATACATCAGGAAGAATGGCCAACAACACAGAAAATGTTATAATGTCTATAACTCCAAAATTATATTCAAATGACATCCAAGCTAACTCAGTGATGTCCTTCGCCCACCTTTGCACCTACAACAAAGTTATAATACAAATATAGAAAAGAAAATGTACAAGTTAGCCTACTAAATAACATAATAAATAGGATGTTATGCGGTGCCATAATGTGTAAAGATGCAACGTATAAGAGTGAATGTAATGCAATATCGATACAATACAAACTCAATACAGCCTAACACCAATATCAACGTAGCAACGCGACTCAACACATAAAAGATGACACTAGTAGCTCAACACGGTTTTCTAAAATAAGGGATATTCCATAAACCCTATACTATAATTAGTCATCCTCGCCTGATGCGATTATAGTTAATATCCCAGCGCAGGTTTTTTTATTTTCACGGTAAGACGCAAAGTTTTCTCTTTATTTACTTCTCGTAACACAGAAAAGTTAACACTTGTCCCGAAAAGAAATGAAAAATAACTCAATTCCTCCATAAATGCAACTCATTACCTTTCTCGTAAACAACATTTTAAAATCTTCAATTTTAAATCAATAACATATAAGCATCTCGCTCCAACATATTAACTCGCCAATACTTTCAATACTTTGCCTTTGAAAATATCATTTTCAAATTCTCAAAGCATAAAAATTATTTCAACACTTATTATTTTTATCGAAATCAATATTTCTCTTATTATCATAAAAATGCAACACCAACGCAATGAATATATGATACAAATATCATTGTATTACATTATCAACCCCTACACATGCATTTTTCTCCATATTTAATTTCAATTAGTAATAAATTAATATCTACAACACATTAATAAAGCATGGAATAAATTACACGTAAGGGAACACACATAAACTCACCCTTATATTGCTATTTGTAGTCTACTTGTACCTTTAATCATGTTGGAAACTTCCCCGATAAATTATATTAAAAACCCCGCAAATTGCTTCTTCTTCACCCCGAGATTTGATCTGGCAAACGTATTAGAATCAACACAAAACTACATAAAGATAACCCACTCGTCACGAGAAAGAAGATTATCAACTTTGTTTTGACAAACAACAAAGTCCATAAATCAAGAAATAGTAAATGAACGAGACAGGAAGCAAACTTACCTCAAAACGTTCTCCACACTTCAAGGATCAAGAATCTCTAGTTTGTTCTCACGAACGATCAATGTATATAGATGAAAGATTAAAGAAAAATGAGCACTCACACCCTCCCTCTCCCCTTCTCTCTCTATCTAGGCTGAAAATGGAAAAAGTAAGTTTAGAAGTGACATTAAGTCAATAAAGTACTTTTTGAA
>MKEJ01093891.1:0-10683 GCA_001753735.1 Embelia ribes
TTACCATATTTGTCAAAATGGGTTACTTTTTTTTCATTTTTCTGTACCTACGGGTCTTGTATAGAAAATGGAACCTTTGCATAAGGGGGATTGAAATTTTGTGCTCTTTTTATTGTGTTGTTATCGGGATAAATTTATTTTTTATAAAATTATTAGTATAATAAATTTAAATAATTTATAAATATCATGGAAGTATTTTTGTAAATTTATTCAGTATTAATTTATACAAATAATATTTTGTACAAAAATTTGGAAATAGAAAATACTATTTTATTTTTAATTTTCAAAAAAAAAATGAAATATGCTGCGCAATCTTTACAAATTATTTAACTTTATTACACGAATTATTTTGAATAAAATAAAATATATTTGTTTAATAAGAAACATCACAATAGAAATAGTTTCAATCCGCATTATCGGAAGATGACGTGGACACTAAAGGCTGTCAAGTGGAAGTGCTTTACTTTTGTTCTGGTTTGGGTAACGTAGGCATTTATCTGGTACGCTGCGTTCCTGTGTGCTTGGTTTCAACGGTTAAGAAGCTTAAGTCGCCGATGGATGACACGTGGCCGACTGAGCAAATTAAGCGGAGGAAAAGACTCAAGTTTTTTTTATTAATTCCAAGTATACCTTTTTGCATATGATTTTGATTTCCACACATATATATATATCTTAATTTAATACAAGACCACCAGCAGCAGATTTGGTTGTATGTTATAAATGTAAAAATATATTTTCCCAAATCTTAATTAGGGTTTCATAGGATTGTGGAAAAAAAAAAATTTTTTACTGGAGAAATTGTGAATAGTAAATTTTCCTATTGAGAAATCAACTGTAATATTTCTAAATTCTTTTTCAGAAGATAATAAATATAGAAACACTAATGTGACACATTTCTCCCATTTGATTTCGAGGAGAAATTTGATTTAGAAAAAATTGGTGGGAATGCTATTAGTATTACTTTTAATTTTTAAAAGTATTTTTGGGGATTGAATTTTCAAAATCATACACATTATCATAATTGTGAAATTATAAAGAACAGTGTAATTTTTATAACATTCACTTAGCCCACATAAAAACCACAAGGGTCGGGCATAGCAGAGGCCTATAAGGGTGCTATCCACTAACACGTGACATCACACCTAACACTAAACTGAAAAAATCCTTTCTCAAATACACCTGTATTGAAATTTTCAATACGTCATCTTAGCCACATCATCAATTATACCTTTAAAGTGAAAATAAATATATTTTATGTGTTTTAAATTTCTTAATTGCCTGCTTAAATTAATTACATCAACTTTATAACAAAGATTGACGATTATATAATTAAGTTATACTTTAAATCTTATCACATGATATGATGTCGTGCTTTCTTTTTCTTTTTTTTTTTAACTAAGGACTTATTGAGTGGAACTTTATGTTCTTGTTATATAATTTTTTGGTTTATAAGTTAGTCCATTAGCTACTAAATTTTAAAACTGAATCTCTTTAATTTGGCCAAAAAAAATTGAAGTTTTGAGCTATACTTGTCCATTTGATTCCTAGCATCTAGAAAAGCTAAATTTTTCTTAGAAAATGCAATTAAACTGACCCTAATTAAGAATAATATCTTTGTGCAGAGAATAGTAAGAAGATATTTATGATATCATAATTAGTAGACGTATTGAAATGTAAAAAATTGTATTTTTTCAGAAAATTTTGTGGAGAGAAATAAATTCTATTCGATTAAGCATAATTTAAAGAGTAAGAGACTCTTGTAATGCCCTTTATGAAATAGTAACGTGGCAAGGACTGATTTTTGGTTAGATCAGAAGAAGATTCTCAGCAAAATATATAATAATAAACAAATAAAAGCCGATTTTGTCCTCACAACTCGTCCAAAATTCCACGTCATCAACCTCACGGGTATGGTTCCCACCCCCAAAAATTTAAAGTTGCACGAAAACTCTCCCTCGTATCCTAAACAAAAATTCCTTTCCCCTCCAAATTAAGTTTCCAATTTTAAAATCTCCCCCTATGATATACACTATTACTTTCCATAGTTTCAAAGCAAATTCTATTTGGTCCCCATCATTTTAACTGCAGCAGCATAGTCCAGGTATCTTGAAATGGTAACAGATTTAATATTTCAATCCTCAAAGCTTAACAAGAGTGACATTTATTATCAATTCTAGTATAATTTTTTTTCTCATGATAACAATCCTAAAATACACAAAACATGAGAAAGAATTTCAACATAAATCATCATAAAAAATTAAATTATCTCGAAATATATCACACTGGTCATTTTCTACGATTTATCTTTTAAAATTATTTTGATTCTATAATAAGGACTAATTGTGTCACAATCTCAAAACTTGGGACTATTAATGGTGTAATGTACACTACGGGGACCAAAAATATTTCTTACGAAGCCACGGGAACCATTAATTGTAATTAACCCATTCCCCTATCAAAAAGCACACGCCCTCCATCCGCCGCCTCTCCCTGCCGACACGTGTTCCAAGACCCAGATCCAAGCCGTCCATGACAGATATGCCGGTCAGCAATTCGGGCACAGAAGCAACCGCATCTCATCCATCCATCCCCTCTCCGTACCTTATCAACAGCCAAGATTCTACCCGAAATGTCACGGGGCAGATCTCCTTCTCCTTTAAGAACACAAGCGCCCCAGCCCCAAATTTCATCATCTAGGTTCAAATCAGCCTTCGTAATCCTCGCCTCTCTCTCTATATATACAACCTATACATACATATATAATCTCCGGCGGCGTTCGCTAGCCGGAGATAAATCAAGATTCCCCCTTCTCTCTCTATCTATACAACCTATACATACATATATGTATGGCATCGGTGGTTCTGGCGAGTAATAACGAACCACACTGGGGAGAGAGGGTCTACGTCCGAAAGTACAATAACGCCGTTAATAACGTCGTTAACCGCACCCAATTAATTCCAATTTCAAACCCAATCCCTAACCCTAACCCTAACCCTAGCCCCAATGTCCAATTTAGGCAAATCGAAAACCCTAGCCCACGGCCCACATGGCAGGAACAGGAGGCCCCACCAAGGAACCACCCTCCGCCCCCACGGCCTGCTGACGTCGTCAGCGGTGATGACTATGTCACGATAAACCTAGCGGAATATTCGAGGGCGGAGCTGAGGGAGCTCAAGAGGCGGCTTAGGGCTGAGCTTGACCAGGTCCGGCAGGTCCAGTCCCGGATTGAGCGAATCGATGTAGTTGTCTCTGGGCCGGAACCCCCGCCTGTGGTTCTCTCTCCTAAACCTCCCAAGGTAGCAACTCTGTGTGCCGGCAAGAAGGGAACAGGCAGGAAACGGGCTCTTTCGTCGGGACCCAATCGGGAATTGAAGAGACTGGCAACCCCGAATAGCCCTGAGCTGGATGGGATCGTAACGAGGATGATGACAAGGTGTTCGCAGATGTTGGGCAAGCTGATGAAGCATAAGCATGCGTGGATCTTCAACAAGCCAGTGGACACTGTTGGATTGGGCCTACATGATTACTTCCAGATCATTGATCGACCGATGGATCTCGGGACGGTTAAGGCTAAGCTAAAAAAGAAAGAGTACAAAACTCCACTCGATTTTGCCTCTGATGTGAGATTGACTTTCAAGAATGCAATGACGTATAACCCGAAGGGGCAGGATGCACATATAATGGCTGATGCTTTGCTTGGTGTGTTCGAGAAGATGTTTAACCCAGCGTTTAAAAAATTTGAAGACGAAAAGGGGCGTATGTTAGCGGTGTTGGGAATGAACAACCGGACCCTGGATAAAACCAATGAATGGAAAACTATTGATATTGTACGGAAAACTATTGATATTGTGCAACAGGCATTTCCAGATATTCGGCCTGCTGAGGTGGAGGTAACAAACTCTGTTCCAGTACAGAAATCGATGTCTAAGTTGCCTAGACCGAAGGTGAAGGAACCAAATAAACGGGTGATGAGCTTTGATGAGAAGACAAAACTGGGAATGAGCTTGCAGGAGCTTCCATCGGACAAAATGGGAGCAATGTTGGATATTCTGAGCAAGAGGAATACCGGGATGGCCCAGGAGGGGGATGAGATCGAGCTAGACTTTGAGGCACTTGATAACGATACTTTGTGGGAGCTTGATAGATTCGTGAGCAATCTCAAGAAGGTTGAGAATAAGAGGAAGGGGCAAGCCAGTGTTGAAGATTCAGTGGTGCCAGCGCAGGTTGAGAAGGTAATGTGTGAATGCCGATGCAATGAAAATTGATTTGATTTGCTTTGATGGTTTTTGTAAAAATTTACTTATAGAGGTGATTTTGTATGTATAATGCAGTCCCTGATGACGGAGCCTACACCTGAGGTGGCGCAGCAGAAGAGCACGAAGGTCGATATTGTGGAGGAGGAAGTTGATATTGGGGAAGATATTCCTCTTAATAACTATCCTCCGGTGGAGATTGAAAAGGATACGAACTGCAGTAGCTCTACGGGCAGCTCAAGTTCTAGCAGCGGCTCGTCCTCTTCAAGTGGTATGCAGGGTTGCAATTTTTTATTCAATCAAGGGCTGTTTCTTACAATTGTGACAAGTTTCATTTGATATGAATTGGCATTTGATGTTTGTATATATATATATTGGGTTGTAGGTTCTGGTTCCGTGAGCTCATCAGGCAGTGATTCGGACGAAGATAGTGTGCAGTCGCCCTTTGTTGACCCTAAATGAAGACAAATCTTCGCTTTGAACAAAGATCTAAATTTGGTTGAATATGAAGATGGGTAAAGTTTGGTAGTAGTGTGAGTTTTAGGGGATATCATAATGTAAAGAGGGGACCTTGTTAAAATGGAAGGTTTAGGGTTAGGATAGAGAGAGATGTTAGGAACAGAGCAGTGTAGGGTAGTCTAATTGTAGTAGCAGCAGTTTGGGTGCCTAAAACATGAAAAGATTAGGCATTGTTTTGGGGCAGTTTTTTGGTTAATGATAGATGAGGATTATGTACAGCTAAGAATCAAAGAAATGCTAACGAAATTTGGATTTTCTAACCATGCCTTCATTTAATTGTTCTCTAGTTTGATGATAGACACACCTGTGATGGCTCACTTTATTTACCCATATCTCTATAAAGGACAATAAAAAACCATACCAGTATGCAACAGTTTTTACCACCATTTATATGTAGAAATAGAGAACCAATGATGCGCGATGTAAAATATTTAACCATTAATCTCTCTACTAGTTGCCAATATATGTAGTATGATAAAAAAAAATGCTACACGGTAGTGTGTATAGACTGTCCTATAAAGAAAGAAAGAAACTAATTTATGTACAAATATAAAACTTGCCCGATAAAAGGAGCAAAAGCAAGATCAGATTATGCATGGCTTTTATACACTTCGCTCGCAATCCACATAACAAGTCAGTAATGCAAGACTCAGCACGTCAGCATGGACAAAGAAGTAATAACATTTTCCTCCAGAAACGTTAAAACTGAAAACGTGAACCAAGTTCAACTACAGCTAATCAAGTCCAAACAAATCACAGGAAGAACAAGCAGGCACAAGAAATGCAGTTCCACTTGTATTCCAGGTATTGTGCTCATAATCATATACATACACGAAGGTGAAGACAGTACAAGCCTATTTCATAAGGTGGTGGCAACAATACGAGCCTTTTTCATAAGATGGTTTCAACTCTTTTGTGTGCAGAAACAAAATTTGGAACTATACTGCTTGAATGGTTTATATTTGAAATGTCAACTAGTGGTTTAAAACTTAAAAGGGATGCCAAAAAAAGTTCCCAAGGTTATACTGCCATGACCATAAGAGTATTGAGACGAGATTGCCCGTTTAGTCTCAACATTTGTTTCCTCTTTCAATGTCGTTTCCTCACCCATTTAATATTCTTTGGAAGATGAACCTAGAACAATTTGAATATATACGAGTACCTGTACTTTGGGTAGGCGGGTTAGAATGACCCAGAACAACTTCCTTTAAAGCTGTTACCGAGTGAAGGGTAAATAACCTGCAAAACATTCAACCTCTCAGGGTATCAAGCAAAAACAAATGGCACTGCCAAAGGCAATATTGTTTCTTCAGATCGGTATCAAAAGCTCATATTGGTAGCTTTTGAGTGACAAAATCTACTTGAGTACACAAGTAACATGAAAAGTTGCCAAGGATATACTACCATGACCACGAGGGTATTCCTACATGATTGCTACAAGCAGCCTCAACATTTCTTTCCTCTTTCAATAACGTTCTCTGGCTCTTTTAAAAAATCTTTGGAAGATAAACCCAGAACAATTTCAATATATATAAGAGTACCTGTACTTTAAGGCAAGTGCGTGAGAATAGCAAACAATTTCCATTAAAGCTGTTACCAACTGGAGGGATATCCTGTAATATTCAATCTCCAAGTATACTGGGCAATAACAAATGATGTGGCAAAGGTAATACTGCTTCTTCAGCTTGATACCAAAAGCATATTGGTGGCTTTTGAGTTACAAAATCTACTTGATAACATGAGCGAAGTAGTATGTGCAAAAGTATACAGATGAAAAAAATTCTGTTTGGCATCGTAGGACCAAGATTTAAAAGAACAGAACGAGCTAGAAAACTCGCAGTTATTTAAGAGTATAAAGCTTGATTGCTAAATTAACAAGCTCAATAGGAATTGCTTGAGTATATATTTACTAAAATGATATTGACAAAAAGGATATTTAGTTAACCATATTTCATTCACGTTGTCATTCTTTCGCTCTATGTTGTTCTAAGGCGTTGTAAGATGGTGATGAAAAGAGCTACCAAGAGACCTTATACATTGTTGCCAGGTTGAGCATGCTTCTAACATTTTCAACAGCCTACCAATAATTCATGCGACAGCCCCAAGTTTCTTATAATTCTCAAGAAAGGGAAAAAAAATGACCATCTGATGTGCAATATGTATAGACAACCAAGTGCACAAATCTTCCCCATTGCAAGGTCTGAGAGGGTATGATGTACGCAGATCTTACCCTTGTTTTTAGATACGTTGTTTCCAATATCATCGCGAAAGAGACAGAACTCTTGCCTCTTCTGACCCCTAGATTGCAATTAAGTAGTTACTTGTTAATATGAAAACTTAAAAGAGAGAAGATACATGTAAGAGACTGAGAATGATGATACAGGAGATTAACAGTTGCCCTATGAAACTCATGCAGTGATGCAGGAGTGAAGTCTTAGATAAACTAAAACAAAGATATATACTAGTAAAATAGAGACAAAAGGACCAAGGATATAAAAAGATTCAATTGAAAGAAGAAAAAGGTAAGGGAAAAACAAACAAGAGAAGATGGAGATAGAGACACTAAACTTTGTAGAGGCAATGATAGAAGAGAAAAATTGGAGATCCAAATCAAGTTAGTAGATGGCACAAGATTCAATTCAATCAAATCTATGTTTCCGAAATCTCTAATATCCTAGCGAGCTTCGAATTTACATACAAGTTCATAAATTTTATACACCTTCATAACAAATAACCAAACATAGCAAACCAAGACAACCCAATAAATTGTATTCTTAAAAAGCTTTTTTCTGAAGAGAAATCTATTATAAACGAGTAAAATTTTTATCTTTTTATAAACGAGTAAAAAGCTTTTTTCGGTACTTAAAACCCCCCCATCATAGCAAATAATAAAAACTATTCCCTAGTTAAAATTGTGAAGGGAAGTTAATTTTGATCAGAAGGTAATACAAATAATTAAATTACTCTCAAGACAAAAAAACACTAGGATCACAATTCACAAGTACTCAAAATCAACAGACCATCGAAAACAGTAAATAATTCACAAAATTAGACATGTTTGAGTCTCTCTTTTCAGATCCTAAATCGGTATGTGTCTATATATGTATCTAAGCAGATGCAGTGTATACATGAATTACAGAATTTGCACACTATATGGAGAAAATTGACAATCATCGTGACAGATCTATGGCAAAATTTTAGATAGAAAAACACTAAAAAAAGAATTAACGAATTTACAAACGTACCTAATCGAAATTTATCTGAGTCATTAGCTAATGGATTAAACCTGCAAACAAGAAAATACAGATCAAAATTTTAGTTCGTGATTTTGGTGAATTTGATTTTTTCAACTAGAATAGAATTGAACAAAAGAAAGTGAGAGAGAGAGAGAGAGAGAGAGAGAGGGAGAGAGAGAGAGAGTCAAAAATGTCGTGCCGTCAGTGCATCCTATCCATGTCTCAATTTTACAGTAACTGAACTTTAACCCCTCTTTTAACTATTACGTATTCTGATACAAGCAGTGCGTAGATTTAGAAGCGTGATATGTAAATTTGTTTGGTAGTTGTTGAGTGGCCACACATAAATAATGTATATGTATATACATGTTAATTATGGATAGAAATTTAATTTTAGATTTTATATAGTTATAATAATGTAATTTTTTTTTTTATATACTGTCATACACATAAGAAAGAGAATGATTATTTTGATTTTTTGCTTGTAATCTTGATTTTTTTTCCATATATATCAATTAATATGGAATATAATATAAGAAATTTCTATATATTTATATATACAAAATCTCAATCTTGACTGTATAATAGTCCTCTATTTGAATTTGATATGCTATTATATTTATACATAATGTATAATCTAATATTAATATAATTTTGAATTTTATATTATATAACTAAATTAAAAAATCTTATAAACAAATAACAAATAAAGAACTTATATTTTAATGGTATTTATGTTAGTAATTTAAATAATATTACATAAATAAATATTAATGTTAAGAATTCCTCCTATGAATGAATTTTTGACCTCTATTTATCTGTATATCTTTTTAAGGGTGTGTATTCTGATAGAGGAATAATCTTTATTTATATGTAAAGTAAAGGAGTTTATCACTTTATCCACAATCTACCATCAAGATAGGGTTGGTTATAACAAAACAAATGTTTAAATATGTATCATTATATTGACTTAGTGAAGAGTAACAAATTGTAACTAATGCCAAAATAAAGATAAATCTAATAGTCTCTCACTTGGCACGTCTGTTATAAATTTATGAGATTGTTTAACTTGATTTGGCCATAGGGAACTTCATATTCTAAACAAGGAAAGCAATAGGATAATGACTGTCATACAAAATTTTTTTCCTTTTGTATTTCCTTCCATGTATCACACAAAGTAACTTTCAATTAGAAAAAAAATAATATTTATGAATAACTTCCTGCAAGTCATTCAGGATCTTAAAAGTCGCAATGAAATAAAATCCAAACACAACCATTTTAAGTAGAAAATGAACTAAACAATCCCATACTATTTACATGACTAGAGTAAATCTTTACTGTAAGCGCTTTTGTCATGGGATCGACAATCATTGAGCGTGTACCGGTGTGCTCAATAATTATTTGTTGCTTTTTGATTTTATTTATAACAGAGTTGATATCAATGTGTTTGGAGTTGCTTCCTGATTTATTATTCTTTGAAAAGAACACCGTTGCCTAGTTATCACGGAAAACCTTTATTGGTCTTGATATGGAGTCCACAATACGAAGTCTTGTGATAAAATTCCTCAACCACCTGGCATGTGAAGTAGCTTCAAAACAAGCTATGAACTCTTCTTCCATTGTTGATGCTACTGTCTCTTGTTTGGTGCTCCTCCAACCAGCAAATAGACATACCCAGAAGTGGATTTTCGCGAGTCTAAACATCCCACAAAATCAGAGTCTAAATATCTAATTACTTCTAAGTTGTCTACATGCTTGTAGGTGAGCATGTATCCATTTGTTCTTCGTAAGTACCTTAAAAACTCCAGCTTTCCAATGCTCCATGCTAGAATTACTTTGATATCTTCCTAGCATTCCAACTACAAATGCTATATCGGGTCTAGTACACACTTGCGCATACATCAGACTACCGACCACAGAAGCGTTTGGAGTATTTTCCTTCTGTTTCCTTTCCAAATCATTTTTCGGACATTGATCAAGGCAAAACTTGTCACCTTTCATTATAGGTACAACATTAGGTGTATATTGACTCATCTTGTATATTTCTAAAACATTTTCAATGTAGGTTTTAAGTTATAGACCTAGTTCCTTTGGTGTCTATCTCGATGAATCTCTGTGCCTATGACATAAGAGGCTTCACCGAAATCTTTCATTTCAAATTTTTTTAGAAAGAAATGACTCAGTGTTATGTAACAAACGATGATTATTAGTTGCACGTAGTATATCATCCACTGACTTTGAGGGACACACAATTACCAATAACATTTTCCTTAAAACCAAATGAGGTAATTATATCATAAAATTTTAAGTACCATTGACGGGAAGCTTGTTTTAGCTCATACATGGATTTCTTTAGCTTACAAACCAAATGATCATCTTTACTGGAGCAAAATCCTTCAGGTTGAACCATATATACCTCTTCATCTAGATCTCCATTTAAGAATGCCGTTTTCACATCCATCTGATATAGCTCTAAATCAAAATGAGCTACCAATGCCATGACTATCCTAAATGAATCCTTCTTGGATACTAGTGAAAATGTCTCTTGGTAATCTATGCCTTTTTTTTAGTAAAACCTTTGACAACAAGTTTAGCCTTATATCGTTCAACATTACCATTTGAGTCCCTTTTAGTCTTAAAGACCCATTTATAGCCTATGGCTTCGACTACCTTAG
>MKEJ01093892.1:0-19793 GCA_001753735.1 Embelia ribes
GTAGAGAGTAGTTGAATAGATAATTTGTAAAATAGATCCCAAGGCATTTACTCGAAAGTCGAACTCTGATGAATTCCATACAAATTTAAAGTTTGCTTGGTTGAATTTTTTGAACCAAAAAAAAAAAAACACGTGTAAGAAATTGAGTGCATCTTGTTATTTTATTTTTTTTATTTGTCAAATAAAAACGGTTAATACATTTAAGTTTAAATTTTTCAGTTTTTTATGTAAAATTTATTTTAAAATCCAACTTAAAAAACTAACATCTAAATGCAATCAAAATTTTGAAGTAAATAAAAAATAGAATTTAAAAATTGCAACCAAAGTAGGCCTATAAATTCAAGGGAGTATAGTTGACCTAACAACACAAGCCACCGCCAACCCAAACTGTGTTTTCTCTTTCATTTGGTATTTGGGCACCATGCTTATTGAAGGGAGAGAATTGTTCGTGGGTGTAGTGTAGCATTACGTAATCGTTTATCACTCGATAAAAGATATTACTCCACTAAATGGGAAAGTCAAATTGTCAAGACCCCATTTCACTCAAATTGTCTTCCGAATTTGATTGGTAACTTGAGGAATTACTAACAAGCAAAAATTTATGTATGACCGATGCGGATCAAATTCAAGTCGAGTATCAGTCATACTTGAATTAGATTCGACTCGAAATAAGACTATTCAAGCTCAAGTTTAAATCTAAATCTGGAATTAAACTCGCCTCGACTAAAAATATGAAGATTCAAATTCGATTAGAATTTGACTTGGAAATTTTTTCATTATATTAACATAAATAAATATAATACTATAAATATAAATTTATTTTTATACATGTACTACTTGAGTTGCTTGCAAGTTCAAACGACTCAAGAATCTAAATACTCGAGCTCGAATTAAGTATAAAAAATTATTGAACTCAACTGGTTCAGCACTTGAATCCAGTAATCAAAGCTCAACATGCCGCCATACCTAAATATTCTTAGCATTTACCAACACCAGTTAAATAAATGGTAAGCTACACTTTCCCCATATTCATCCCTAAGTACACGTTGCATTCACCAACAACTTCGTAGCACACCATGAAACACTTTTCTACGTAACATTCAACTTCGTAGTACAACACAAAACACTTTTTTACGTAGCAATCAACTTCGTAGCACACCAATGACGGCTTTTTTGGTTGAAAATTGATTGCAAAGAACGAGGCCATGCATTTGTGTAGTAGGAACTATGGTAACGCCTCCTTTACTAAAAATGTGTCAAAAGAAGGGAAAATAAAGTGGTAAACTTAAGTGAGACTTTAATGTAACTATTTTTTTCAAATATTTGTCATATAAAATGTTACTTAATGAAAAAAAAAATCTTTTAAAAAAAAGAAGAATAAATTCGTATTTTTAGTCGAGTCGAGTTCGAAACATAGACTCAAACTTCAAGCTCAAGATTGAATTGTGTTAATTTGAGACAAGATGAGGTAGAATATTAACTAATAACTCTGCTAAATCCACTTATTGCCACCCATAGTTAGACCACTTTTCCTTCTCTTTTCTCTCTTTATTTTATTTATATATATATTATTTTTTTTTTTTCAATCAGAAGGCTTGATAATATTATATTATTATTGTTAGCTTTCGGTTATCTCACTAACTCATATGATGCGAAGTAACGAACTAAGAATCCACACGTATCAGATGACAGATTACATACATCTTTGATCAATTGACAAAAGTTACAACAAAGTACTCAGGTTGGACTTGGCAATAAGTTAGAACTAATCGTGAGTCGCTCCAGACCAGCTCAAATTTAATTTTAACATAAATAAGCCTAACTCGTGTTTAATTTTGAACTCAATAATATTAGCAAGTCAAGCTCACACATTCATAGTTCGATTCATTAAGCTAGCGAACCGCTCGAAATAATTAAATACATAGTATTATAAATACATTTATATATCTACATATAATTAATATAATTAATAAAATTCACTATAAAATACATACTAATATGTCTAATTATAATTCAATTTACCTCTATAATTACTAACATCGCTATATCATCTTAAATATTTTTAATCTTTCCAAATTTAAAATTCACTTTCAAATAATCAAAATATCAATCACTTTCAAAATTAAACATATTTGCAAAATTTTATATAATAGTAAATAAAAAATCAATACATGGCTCAAAATGAGGTAAAGTTGGTTACGAATCAAATGCCTCATGAAATGTTTGAGCTCAGCCCGATAAAAGTTCAGCTCGAATGCTAAAGAGCTGAGCCGATCTCAAGCTAGAAGTTTTTCTCAACAAGCTGAGCTCGAGCACCCCAAAACTCACCTTGTGACCACTACTACTCAGGGGTACCAGTCACAACAGCAATTATTTCCAATTAAATGATCAGGTACAACAATACATAGGCAGTTTCAGAACATCTTCCATTACTAAACTGATACAGAGTATGCGACTCAATCTCATTGCTATTTGATCCTATCGCACCATATCATGTTTGATGATGTAAACCTACAAAATTGCAGTTGCAAGTCATGGCTCGTAAGTTTTAACAATGTGTATGCCTTGAGATCCTAAAGGACAATTTGTTCACCGAGTGGATAGCAGGACTGGCATGCTTGAAGTGCAATAATTTACATGCTCTCTGTGCTTATGTCAAACCACATGGATCTACAATGTGTCTTCTAATTCATCTGGTACATGCAACTTCTCAATCGCTGCCTGTTAAGAACAAAGAAATTACACATGCCAAAGAAGAGACAGGCAAAGTTGGAGATTATGAAAAGAACGCAAGGGAAGGTGGAAGCAAAACCAATTAACTACAACATAAATGCCGTGTAGTTTTAAAAAGGTAATGATAAATTATTGGGAAATGAAATGCTATTATTCTCTGACAAAACTAAGTACATGTTCAAATATTGCTCATGAGTGTCATAACTGTAGTTATACATGAAATATTTTTCAAGAGAAGCATATAGTTGGCACTAAACCTGCATAGGGGTGGGTAGACGCTACCCTGTCCCATCAGCTCTACTCAAGCCCGCCCCTAAGTCAAAGGCTCAGAAATATTCTTAAGCACAATTAAGACTTCCTGACAAGACCGAAATTCATGTGTAGTCCAACAGGACCTGTCCCAGTTCAATAGTTTACACAGAATCTAAACAAGCAATTACCATAAATCAATCATAATAAAAACTGAAGTTGTAGATTTTAGTCAGAATAGAATTTTTTTTATTCAATTAACAAGGTCATCTTTGTTCCAGGTTCGACATTATTAATCACGAAAAGAAAATTCAACAGTTTTAAGGTTTGACAATGTTAATCATGTATAGAAATATCACACTGCAGCATTGGCTTGAAATTCAAATATTTTACGCTATTTTTAGATTGAGACTAGTTGGTTTGAGCGGCATGGATGGTAGGAATTCCCATCGCCCTCCCAGCTGATTATAGAGGCATATAGTTCTTTCAAGGCTTCGTCCCTCTAAACTCGTATGTACTCCAATAGAGAGGAGCACATAGAAATTAGGCTTCGAGAACAAAAAAATTTCATATTTCAGTCTGTTTCTACCTGTCTCAAATGCCCATTAATCTTGAGCGACATGGAATTCATAACAGCACCTACAGGTGGCCACAAGTCAAGCTACTCGCAAGAAGCTTGAGCTCAACTAGATAATTGCTCGATACGAGTTCAACTCAAGCACCAAAACAAGTCGTGTTCGACTACATTTTTTACATTTAACTCGCGTTTGAATATCAAGATACTCATCTCATTATATATAGATATAAATAGACAGCCGAATGCATTAAGACCTCGCATTGCGAGGTCTGGAAGGGTCTGATATACGCAAACTTACCTTGTTTCTAGGGATCCAACGGAATGAATCCCGTGACCCACAAGTCGCAATGGAGGCGTGCATACAAACATATTTGTTCCATCACAATAGAAAAAAACGGATTTTCGAGATTGACTCGAGTTGAGTTCGAGTCTTCACATTTTCAACCGAGTCAGGTTCAAGATCAAACTTGGACTTAAACTCGAGTCGAACTCAAATCGAGTAGGTTCATCGAGTAGATTCGACCTCGAGTAAAACTTGGCTCAACTTAGTCTGTTGCCACCCCTGTAGCCACAAAACCAAAACAAAAGCAACAGGAGAATTACCTTAATGGTAGCAACATCTGTTGCAGGTGGTTTCAAATCCAGAGCCAATCCAAAATTAAGCATTGCCCTGTCATACATATTAGTTCTTTTGTAGATCTTCCCCATCAATGCATAAATGCTACTTTCACGGGGAGCATACTCTTTAAGCTCCTCTAGGACATTCAGAGCTTCATCAAACCTTTCCATGCTTACCAGTATATTAGCTTTCTGGTACATGGGCAAAGGATTCTTCTTGTCTGCTAAAATTGCCTTCTCTATCATCAGCAAAGCTTCATCATTTCTCTGTGAGATACAGAGCAACGTTAAGACAGAATTCCAATATATATGTGTGTATATATATATGTAGATAGAGAAAGAGAGAGAGAGATGTAGAAAAAATCGTCAAGCAGCACAGGCCCAACCTTCAGGGCATGGAATGCTGATCCAAGGTAAGACATTATAACAGAAGAACGTGGATTTATTTGGAAGGCTGTTTGAAAGTGATGTTCTGAGAAGTCAAACTTTTCTTGGCGGAGGTAGATCATACCAAGGCCATACCAAGCATTATAATGTCTTGCATCAATTTGAAGGGCACTCTGGTAGCTTTTAATACCATTTTCATAGTCCTCTAACGCCACATACCTGCAAAGAATGATATATCCCAAGGACAGCAGTTAAATGGTGATGTGAAAACAAAAGCCTAGGAATAAGCCTCTGAATTCATTTTAGAGCCAGAAAGAAATAAAGCAACTCATACTCATGACCACAAAGAGTATGCGCATAAGCAAATTTTGACTTCAATTTCACAGCTCGTTGAAAATTTTTAAGGGCGGTTTCGTGATCTTTTTGTAAACTATAACAATTCCCCATAGCACACCTGCCAAATACATTAAAGGAAAGTGTAAGGACCATAACATTTTGTAAAACTGGAATAAGCATCTAAAACCAAATATATTTTCAGGAATAACACTCAAAATGAAAATGTCGGACATTTCCATCTATAATTCCAGAGAAAATCACGAGCTCTTGGATGTCCTGCATGCAATTGCCTTCGCTAGTTGATTTGAATATTTTTGCAAGTCTTCACAACCAAAATATCAGCTAAAAAAATAAATCTGGAAAGGAAAACTGTATATAGGAATGGCAATTGGTTCAAACCAAACCAAACCAATAACCAAGTAACCCAATCCAAATCCAAACCAAAATGACATTCAATCCAAACCCAACCCAACCCAACCCACCCCAAAATATTTTTAACCCAACCCAAAACCAATCCAAAATCAAAATAAGCCAAAAAATTATCCAAACTAACTCAACCCATTTCTATTTTCAATACAAAATACGTTTCTTTAATATATATATATATTTTTTTATCTTGATTTCTTTATACACTCAAATAGGTAATAATACAAATAGAAATACATACGAATTATATTTTTAAAATTTGAAAAATAAATTTATTTTTATTACTAAATTTAAATATGCAATAATATATGTAATGTAATTGCATAACAATGTAATGCTATATATATGTAATATAATTGCTTAAAATGGATTTTTGTAGCTAGAAAATATAGGGAGTTTTTTTTTTTTTTGAAATTTCTGCATGACATTAAATTAATAATCAAAAAACAAATTTTATAAAGAAAGTTAAAGCACGAACAATGACAAAGATCAATGTAAGATATGCTTTGACACTTTTGGGGCATCAAATTGGTCTCAAACCATAAAAAAATATTTTTAAGTTATATATAATATGGATTGGATTCAATTCAAGCCAAAAACCAAACCAATCCAATCCAAAGCAAAATCCAAATATTATATTTAGGATTGGATCCAAATCCAATCCAAATTTATTTTTAATCCAATCCTAAACCAACCCAAATATATTTGGTTTGGATTTATTTTATATTGAGAACTCTAAACCAATTCAATTGACATCCCTAACTATATAAATGGATAAATTCTACAATGGAAAGAAAAAAAAAGGCGGTCACAACATTGCATATGAAAACTTTACGCCGTTACCAAGATTGGGGAGCTAGGCGATCAGTTGCTATCATCTCCTGAGCAAGAAAACTTAACTTCATATCCTCCTTCAGAAGCTGCAAAACAGTTTCCGAAGTAATTTCAGTGAAGATTCATGTATTTAGAAGGATCAAACATTTTGCATGGAATACTGTAGCAGATAAAGCATGTAAAATTCCAAATTGGGTGCTATTTTTATGTACTTTGGTAAAAGTTCTGGCTGCTCAAACTAGCAGCAAAGTTACAGATCATGTAGATTAATACAACAATTAAGATTGTGAAAATAAATATTGCCAAGCCACCTTGCATTAGTTGGACGCTAGGACCGACTACTGGGCAAAGGGCATAATGAAACAAGACAGGGAAAAAACATAAAGGTAATTTGGTCATCATAACTAATTTTACTTTTATCTAATGAGTGCCTACTACGAACAAAAGCAGAAACTGAGAGAAGAAAACAACCAATATGGATGTTGCAGAAAAAGGATATAATTTAGAGCGAAGTGATTGATGTATCCAATGATTTAATTGACTCGAAATCAATCCCCGACCATGTAAACAAACTTACAAAGAGAACGGTAGAATAGATATCCATTCCTTCCAAACTGTAAGGAGATGCCAACCGGGCAAGGCTAAAAGTGCGATCAGCTTCAAGATAATCAACTAATTCAAAGTAAGCTTTCCCTACCTGCAGGAGAAAAACAACATTTACATGAAGGGTCAGAATACAAATCACCTGAGAAGGCTAACAGCATTGTAAATATAAAACAAATCTTTTCTTCTTTTGTTCCATATTTACTTACTTTTTATTATTAATAATAATAATCAAACTATATTGCAGTTCCTTTTTTTTTTTTTTTAAAAAAAACACGGAAATGAAGAATTTTGAGAACAAATATTGGACTAGGAAGAAAAAGGGGGGCGAAGCCTATCTCAGGACGTGTGATGCTCAAAAAATACTTTTTTTCTTATTTTATACTAAAATTTGGGTAATCTAGTCTTGAAAGTCATAATGGTTAGACAACCAAGTCTTACATTTCAAATGGAATGCCATGTCAGATCCGCCTGAAGTCTAAACCACCAGTTCATCTTTGTAGCAGCCATAGAAAGCATAACAGTATACTTTTAGAAGACTAAAGATAACAGATCAAATATTGGAATCACCTGGGAAAGCACCCATCCCGTGTTATAATGTTTCTGCGGAAGGTTTAGGTATGCATCCAGAGCTTCCTGTTCCACCAGAAACACAAAGTCAAACAACTATAAAGAGTATCCAGTCTAGATCCATGTTTCAGTTGCTTTTTCAAAGAAAATCAACTGGAAGTACCTGGCACTTATACATGCAGGAAAATCTGTAGCCTTCTCCGAAAATTCGTAAGAGAGAGAGTATTTCTGAAGCACCAGTTAAGACACTTGAATTACTAATGACATTCCCACTCATGGAAACAGCCGTTCCTTCTTGTTCTGAGGATCTATTATCACCCAAAGGAGATGAAGTTGAGGTGGTTACACTTGAGTGAGAATCATCACGAGGCTCTTGGCGAACACCTATACACATCAGCAATTGAATAGATTTTCATTCTGGTGCCAAGAGCAGTGTACTTGACATAAGAGAAAGAAATGTGATGCCAAATTAAACGGGTAAATCAAATCAGGAAAGTAAAAAACATAGTGAATACACTTTCATGAATAAGAGGTTCTGCTCCAAAACAATAGGATCACACCATGTGTCTCCAAGATAGTATATGACAAGTGGAAAACCTATTGAGAATCAAATCGACGTCAAGCACAGAAGGCTGAACCAAATTTCAACGCTTCACAATCAAAATTGCATGCAAAACATCATATGCTATGCCAATAGCAAAATCCTAAATGGGTCTAAAACTTGTGTCGATCTTATGTAAATTTGAGAATAGGAAAGAATTATGTCACAAACAAATCAACACTCGTATCTCCAAGGATCTCAAGTTCATAATCCTGTATCTCTAACTTAAATATACGAGTCAAACAACTAATTTGCTGCAGAGATAACAAAAGGCAAAAAAGTAAAGATAGTACACTATAATAAGACATTGACTTATTTATTACAACCCAAAGCTCAAGTTCAAATATCTACCAATATCCCAATCTCCGGTAACAATCATTTCTTATCCTCTAAACAAGCATCCATTTGCTCACATATTGCGGCTTGATAAGAAAACCATGTCCAAGAAAAGAACCAAAACATCAGGAGCGGGTGCTTTTCCTCTAAGATGTTAGAATTCAGAAACTAGAAAATCATGTTCACAAGGAAGAATCGAATTAACCAAGGACAATGATGGCATCTGCAATTGCACTAACAGTCTGTAGTGCATTTAGCCCCAAGGTCCTGCCAATGCAGCACCATACTGAGGGTGCCTTGCCAGACCACAGTGAGGCGCCAAGGCCTCCTTGCCAAGAGCACCTGGAGAACTCTACCACTCCAAAGCAAGACAGTAAACTCATTTTCTCAAACATTGCTAGTGTATGACAGGACAATAGACAATAATCAGAGGCTCCAAGTCATCCTCAAGTTTATGACTTACCAAGATGAGAATAAAAATCTCCATATTAAAGTTCGTCCCTTTGTTTTCCAATTCACCAAGTTCTCCATAGTCACATTGAGTTTTTGGACCCATGCATCAAACCAATAGGAAACTACACTCATATAAGCAGTAACTTCATTCTCCTTTCTGAGCTATCATCCCAACCAACCCCCGGCTAAATTCACAAGAGGACAAGTGGTTTCTACAAACAGGTCTAAGTTCCTTTTGCTTTTCAATAATATGTCAAAAAACAACAACTTGTTTTAGATATTAGGAAAATAAACATGAGGTCCATGACTTGGATATCTTGTGATTCAATGAACTACATGTTTGTTGTAAAATGTGATGTTGACGAGTTATGCATGCTTCAAACTTCACCAGCACTATCTCTTGACCATTTTCATGTAACCAGAAGAAGCACGTGGTGGTGTCTTTCTTAATATAGTCAGAAGACGTGGATGCATCTCATGGCTGTATTCACATTATGTTTTAATACACAGGAAAAGATTGCAAGAAGAGAAATAGCAACGTCTTTTGACAAAATTTACTTTTCCAACAAAATAAATGCGCACAACGAATGACAAACATATAAAAAACAATAAAAATGTTTGAATAAAAGGATAACAATGTTATTCAAATTATTTGCTACCAGCTAAAATATACACGAAAAATATAAGAAACCTAGGAGCAGCAGAAGATAGGGAGACATTCAGTGAAAAATCTATAAATAAAAAAACCAAAATACTATCAGAGCTTCGGTCGAAAATATAACTTCTACCTAATAGAATACTGGAAATCCAATAAAAATGCAACTTTTTATATCACATGTGACTAATAAATACTATTGCTATAGTACTTCAATTTCTTCTCATTCTTTCTTCCTATTTTCATAGCCTGTTCATATGTTATAGAAGAAAAGCAACACTTTAAGGGATCTTTATGTGCATGTCTTTCCGTTTTAAATTGCAATTTTTTCCAACATAAACTATGAATAGTTTTATTGTACCATAAAGATAAAATTACAACTAATGGAAACACATAACCTACAATAAAATATGTAAACTTTTAAAACCAAATCAGTTCAGAATAGAGTATTTACTTCCTGAATAGAAGAACGGTTGGTTCGTTTTTTATGTTTCAACTTGCAACACTCATCCCCATCATAGCAAAAAATGTCATGAACATCGCTATCATTTTATCATTGTTGCTGTAAGAAACTTTTGAAAATTTCAAAAATTTGGATACAAAGTAAATAAGCTACTTAAAAAATAACTATAATTAATTATACAAATAACATAACAAATTCAAAAAATCATGTGTAACATGCTCCTTATCGACCATGAAGATAGTTGTCACAGTGTCAACACCAAAATTCTATAGTTTTATGTGATGAATTTGTAACAATCTCATCTCTATAATTAATATATCTTTTTTCATGCATGCTAATAAAATATGTGTTTGCAGATAAACTACAACTTATTTTTAAAAGATTCAAGATAAAAATTCCTGAAAATAATTGTATGCATGTATGACTAACATATGGGCTACTCATCTTTATTTGAAAAACATTTTGGACTTTAATAGACAATTTCAAAATTAATTTATGACATTTTATTAGTGGAGTAAGTGACCTTCAATTTAACAAATTACTTATTTAAACATTTTTTGGTCTTTATGTGGTTAATTTTTTGACTTATGAAGGGGTATTCTTGGGGAAAAAAGGAGGAAATCTTTCATGGGCTTCACACTTTTAGAGTAGAATTAGATATAGTGTACCAACAACAAATACCAAACTTTGAAAATCTCATTCACTAACAATCTACCTCCAAGTTGCCTCTAACGCATACCTATCTGGCCATGATCATAGAGATAAGTGTCTCGCTAGTATACAATTCAACACATCAATTGTGGGAAAGAATCTTAGATCCAACACAGCACAAGAAAAGCAAACATTAGATCCAATCAGTGTGTCACTCGAGCTGCATAAACAAACTATGTTCCTTGGATGCAAAATAATTCATCGTTTTGACCTTCAATTAAAAAAAGAATGCCAAGACAGTAGGTATATTGGTTCCACATAAGCAAAGATACGCACCAATAAACAATCTGCCACAGAGATTGCAACTAGTAAGTGAATTATGTAAAGATCCCACATCGATGGTGTAAGCTATTGGTGTGTTGTATATATGCCTTGGGCTCCCTTCCCTCGATAGCTAGCTTTTGGGGATGAGTTCTCCCAAGGTATGTTACAAGTGGTATCAGAGCCATACGCTACACCTTCAACATGTGTCTTATGAGGAGGTTATGCCGGCATTGCAGTGTTCGTCCGGGACTAGTTTACTAGTGCAAAGCCTACCCTTGAGGCGCAAAAGAGTGATGTTGGTAGAGCCGAGACTAAATAGAGTTGGTGCAAAACCGCCCATATGGCACAAAAGGGGTGACGTCGGTATTGCCAGGACTAGAAATTAATGCAAAGCCTATCTGCGTGGGCACAAATTGCGGAGCATGGTGGATTGTAAAGATCTCACATCAATGGTGTAAGCTATTGGTGTGTTGCATATGTGCCTTGGGCTCCCTTCCCTCAATAGCTAGCTTTTGGGGGTAAGTTCTCCTAAAGTATGTTACACAAAGGCCACAACATAGCCCAAAAATAATATCCACCAAACTTTCTACGAAAGACCAAAACGAAGACGAGAGCTATTCACAGATTCATAATGTCGTTGAAAGCTCTACTGAAGACACAGATGCAACAAAACAAAAAAGGGTAAATTATGATAACAAGAAACAGAAAAAATGTGTTGTCTTTCTCTTAAGTTGCTCTTAGAGACAGGAAGGAATTAACACTTTCCACTAAGGAAGAGCATGGTCAAAAGCGGTAAGCGCCCCCTAAGACTCCAAATTTCAAAACCTCTTATTGCATGAGACTCTAGAAGCTCTCCTGTGTGATGCAAGGCATTAAATTTGTTTTTGGTGGAATTGCATAATTTCCCAAAGAATTCTTATTCTTTAATACATTTAGGAGTATATGCTTTTGTTATGCATAGACTCCTTGAGAAGTATTTATGTATGGCATGATAATATTATTTATCAGAAAAATAACAAAAACCATAAAATTAAACCAAACGTTAGGTATATAGCATGATGTTAGAGAAGGACTCGCCATAGTGACGTTGCTACCCTGGACCATGGCGCCTTGGCCTCGCCTCAGCTCACCATGCCCAAGCGCCTTAAAACACTATTTAAAGAAGAATTTCAAGACTTCTAAAACTTCAAACCAGCAATCCCCACCCCCAAAAAAACAATAAAACACAAAAAGAACTTTTGTGCTACTCAAGAAGAGCCCTAGGATTTCCAGAACTTCTTTGTGGTCCAACAACATATTGAACCTTAACGACTTGAAAATTTCAAATTCATAACTTCCTCCACACTACCCAAACGAAATACAAGAATTCAAAGGGAAAAGTAGCGTTGGTCAGACACGTATCAAGCACATATGGCACTTCAAGATGCGTGCTGTATATCCCCACAAAGCATATCCGAAACATATATGTCAAATACTACTAAATTTATGTTTGACACCCAACAAGTGTGTCCAATGATAATTACTTCGTTTATGTTTGGCCTAGTCAAAACTTGAAAGTTGGTCAATTTGTATTCTAAGATTGTCATATTATATGTTTATTAATGTTTGCATTATTGAATATTGCTTTTAAAGCTTAATGCTTACCTCTTAAAGAGCTAATTGTTCATATATGTTTTCTTCATGACCACCATTAATTAAGAATGAAATCTAGTAACTCACACCCTTCTCTCAAATTGTCATGCCCTGTCTCCATATAGAAGACCAT
The DNA here is from genome assembly GCA_001753735.1 of Embelia ribes. Lineage (NCBI taxonomy): Eukaryota > Viridiplantae > Streptophyta > Magnoliopsida > Ericales > Primulaceae > Embelia > Embelia ribes. The sequence continues at coordinate 12,582 of MKEJ01093892.1, forward strand.
GTCAGTATCCATGCCTTCTAAGACTAAAAACTCAAGGTACAGGAATGACGTACGATAAAAAAAACACATCCTCCGCATGGCCAAGTGGTAAGAGTTGGAGGATAAACACTGGTTGTGTAAAATAATTTAATAAAATTTTAGCCTAAAGAAAATCCATATGAGAATAATGTATGCTTGAACCATGACGTATCTCCTGTGATACCGACATAGCCTCTTATAGGTAAGAAATACATAAGAATAACCAACAAAAGTTCAACTACCAGGAGCCAGGATAGACTAAAGTTGCATAAAATCATAGGAATAATATATAAAACATGTATATAACCTATAAAATAACAAGATACTATCTGCTTTTGGCAGGCTATAAAATAGTAAAGCATCATTTCAAATGAGGACAGGGATAAAGCTAGTCCTTTCTATTCTATGCAAGAAAAAATAAAATTCCAAGTGAAAACATTGCTATAAGAATTTATCACCTTCCTCGAAACATTCACTAACCCAGGATTGTCCCTTGCGAACTGTCCCAGCCCGAAATGTTACCGAGCTGAACTTAGAGCCACCAGCATATTTTGAAGGGTGGCCAATTCCATTCCCAGCTATAGTTGTGGCAGCCGAATTATTGCTTGCAGCAGCTTCTCCTGCAAGTCTTGTACTTCGTCGAAGTCCGGAATCAGAAATTAACTTTCTTGATATCTGAAAGAGATTGCTCAGTAAATAAAGCAATAAACTAATACTACAGTCATATAAAATGGAATATGATCAACAATAGATGAAACAAATGACCGGACACCACCAAGCATATGATTGTACATTGACATTATAAGTTTCAAGCATGAATCCTTTCATTTTAGATGATCAGTTTTCAACATTTTCATTTGATCCTTGGGTTCTAGAATTTCGGCTTGGTGAACCAAGTCCGGATTTTACAACCCATGTATGCTGCTGCTTCTTATATATATACAACCCAAGGATCAAATGAAATTGTTGAAAACTGATCATCTAAAATTTAAGGATGCATGCTTGAAACTTATAATGTCAAAGTACAATCATCAAAGGAAAAAAATAACAAAATTAATAATGCTGTGCCAATAATCAAGGACTTATTGAGAGTTTAACAAATCTCTGCCGGATATTACAATAAAAAAAAATTTTGGAGGCTCGAAAGGTATGAATCTGACTGCAAAGCTATGAAGATTATGCAGATTACAGTTGAAACCTCTAACCCACAACAAAATAAAAAAATATCAATTTAACCTTTCTCAATTTGCCTTCATCTACAAACTTTCTTCGAGGGGCTTGAGTTGTTGAGTTTACAGTGGATCTTGGCGAACCATCCATATTAACTGCATTTAGGTTTGGGCAGTTAGGCAGCAGATTTTTGCATAGAGGGGGTGGAGCAACACCAGAAAGCTGCAGCAAGTAAAATAATATATCTATAAATCTAAAAGAGAAATGAAATCATTAATTCGAGAGTATAGGTCAGTTAAAATGTCTATCTATTATTAGAATAAATAAACAAATTTTTAAAAAGAATGCAATAGCAAATCCAACCATCAAAACTAAGAACTACTCCAACTAGCACTATTCAGTCCCGAAAGAAAAAACCAAAGCAGCATATCCTTGTTTGGGTAATCCATAGCGAATCCAAGCATCAAAAACTATGAACACAGTGATGGATGAAGTCCCAACATAATTCCCTAGCTCAATGAATACACAATCCTTTTTTGGGTTAATTCATTTAATCATTTGAAAGAGTTATATTGCATTCTTGCCACTCAGAAGTACAAAAGATGCTTTGTCTATAGGAATAATGCATGATCGAATTGAGTAGAGTAATCATCGAAAAATAATAAAATAGAACAAGGACTATAAAAACAATTACTATAGCTGCTATTGCACAATCTGACAGCACCAAGCAAGCAGTGATGGTCAAGTCAGCATAAAGCAAAAGATTGGAAGGGTGTGAGGTATAGCTGTTTTCAGGAAAAGGTCTTGTAACATTGTATCCAAATTGCTCCTAAAGAAAACTCTTTCTGGTGCTGAAATGCGTGCCCAAATGAGGTTTTCATATAGTGAAAAAGAAGACGGAGAGGAAAAGAGAAGTGAGGAGTAGGGAGCAAGTTGAAAGATATACTGTGAATGATTAACAGAAAATATCCCAAAAATAAAGCACCTTTTCAGGCTCTTGTTTTTTCCAATTTGTCAGAGCTGCTAGAAACTAAAATAAAACTTCCTTATGGATCCTGGGGTTTACCTTACTTTTGACTCATGAAAATCTCCGGGCAAATTAAGCAAAAACTAATGGAAGAGAAATACGGTACCATTCTGGTTTAGTATAAAGACCAATTAGACATACAAAAGCCTCAGGCACAGAAACCACCTAGATTGGGGCCAAACATTCCAGAACCAATTTTCTGAAGAAATAACCCTGAGATTTTACATAAAACGAAGCCTACGTACAAAGATTATAATGTGAAAAGAAAGAAATAAACCTGTGCAGCCATTGGTGAAGGAGTATTGTAAAATGATGAGCAAGTGGGACCACCATTTAAAAATTGGCTTGAAGCTGCTGCAAACACATTTGCACCATGGCAATGTCGTGGAACATCTCGAATGCAACTGATATCCATCTCTCTCATATCCCTTGGACTTATATCTCGTGTGTCAAAGTTTTTGCATGAAAGTAAAGTATGGTCATCACTAGATGTCTGGGTGTACTGGCTAGCCATGCCATTATCTGGACGCTGATTCTGAATGCAAAGAGCAGCTACTTCTCCAAAGACTGAAGTTGCTTCTTCAGCAGCCCCTGGAAAATACTAAAATAAGCTTTCTACAATAAAATACAGAGTGCATATGGCTAGCAATCATGGCATAAAAGTAAAATAAATACTTGGTCCAATAAGTGGAAACCCATAATAACCACTTAAAAGTATAACTAAGCAAGAAATTATATGTGAAAGTTTAACTAAAGGCTCAATCATGCAGCAAGAATGTGAAACTACACCTTAAAACTATCCACCACAAGAATGATGCAATCACCCGTCCCTTATGTGATGAACAGATTGCCTCAAAGGAACATAAATTGGGAAGCAAAATCTGGATTAAGATTTATTAAATCACACGAGTTCAAGACTCAAAACCTAAATTTAATTACAGTGACAGTTGTTGAGAGTTCTTCAATCTTCACCGCCTCTCTCTATCTCACTTACTGAATCTCAACGCTCAACAAACTACCTGGGGGCCATAACAATGGCTCCGATATGTCCACAAAGATTACTCGTCATCTCAGCAAGCCTTATTCCTCCTGGTCCTCCACAAATTTGACTCCTAAAACGATAGGTCAAGTCAGGCAGTAGGTACAATATATACACCACCGATGAACTGCAGCGCAGAAACGACTGTCACATCTCCAATATAAATAAACCTACTTGAGATGGCAAAACAGAATCATGCCTTGAAGGCGTCAAGTTTCTGACCAACCTTCGAAACAGATATGGTACTAGTCTACCAAAACACCAACAACTTCTCACAAGTGAAAACATTCATCTAAGAATAATTGTTAATTCATGACTCAACTTCAAAATTGCAAAAAATGAAGTGAAAAACCCGTTAAATCATGAAAATCTTATCAACCTAATACACACAGCTCCTCATATGCGGCCCATAGTAGTGGATCCATCGTCAATGCCTGCTTAAAATGATGAATAGCATTTTCCCTTCTATCAGTGTACCTAGCAAATTTGACAAAAAATATTATCACACTCATGAAAGTAGATCAGGATAAAAAGAATAAAATGCTCAGTTCTGAAATTTGATGCATGAGGTATTAGATTATCTGTTACCTAGCTAGCTATAATCAAGGTTGTCAAATCGTGTTTCGATTTCGTATCGTTTTTATATTTTGTTGTATTGTTTCGTTTTGTATCAAGTATCATAAATTTTTTTAACACAATCATATTATATTATAAAAAATGTATATATCACTCGGAGATATATAATGTAATAGCTAGAAGCCTATCCTTTTGAATGACTATTTTTAGAAATTAGAGTACATTATGAGATAATTTTTGGAGTTAGAGTTCACCTAAAGACGATAGTGATTTATTAATTAAAATTCCTGAAAGATGCGCAATAAGAATTGAATATCCCTGATACTGCAAATAAAACAAGTAAGGGTTAGGAATACTTATTTTTAATTGGTTTAGTTTTAGGAATTTTTGGAAAATTTTTGGAGGTTCCTAGACCCAACTTTAAAAAAAGGGAGAAAATATTATATAATAATTATAATAAAAAAACGGATGAGAAAATTACCTAAAACCCACATCAGCCTCAACAAATGTGTCAGAGTACTAGACCTCTCGATATCTCTCTCTCATCAGACCCAAAACTGGGTATTTGTTTTGTCTGGTTCTTTCAATCGACTCTCTATTCAAATTAGGCCCACTGAAAGTCAATTAATTAATTACTCAGTCTTTCTCTCTCGATCTATTCCACTCTGATTGAGACTCGATCTATTCCACTCTCTGATCGAGAGAGGCTTCTACTAGGGTTTTTAAGAGAGATATATATCGTACGATATATACATATTATGTACGAAACCTGTAATATCGTGCGAGACACAGCTGCACTGTACGATTTATGATACAAACCACAACAGAGAACCGACACACGAATTTGATAAAAAAAAGAAGTATGTGCCGTAAGGTACGATACTGTATTGTACTATATTGACAACAGTAGCTATAATCAAAATCAAAAATTTATAAACATTAGGGAAGGAAGACAGTGAAGTACATATGGCATTCAACTTTAATTACTAATGCTCGGTTGGTAAAGTCCAAAACAAAAGTTTACAAGATCGGGAAATCGTGCTGAAATTTGTATAAATTTAATCAATACCACATAAAAAAAAAATCCTAAAAAAGGGCTACAACTTTCTAAGTAGGCCTGAGGTATATAATTTGGGTAATGAAGGGGATAGGGAGCATGGCATGCAAGATCATATTCAGGTGTAGCAAGGACCTACTTTCAGAAAACTCAGAAAAATAATCAGTGGTAAGTTTTACCCTTACTTTAACCCACAATTTCAAGTTGTTGGTAAAAGTATTCGTCAGATATCAAGCATTTTACTATTTCAGCCACAGAGCAGAGGATAAAAAGTATAATCAAAGTGTGGCAAAAACACTGGGATAACTATAACACCTCTCATTCTCAAGTTGAATTGAAATAACCAGTAGATGGCAGGATCATTGCAGAACTGAAATGTACTGGATCTGTAATTACCTATAAATAAGACCCAGAAGATAATGACCGGCTGCGCCATTGGGGACCTGAATTCGACATGTGATGACAAATAAGTAATCAAAATTGTGAGCATCTAATTTCATAAGATGTAATTTCAAAAAAAAGGCAGGTAATACAAGTGACCATGGGGAACGAAGCTCACAACCTCCGCAGTAGGTTCATTGGCAGGGCATAAAGCTGATTCAGCTTCACAAAGAAGATCCATCTGAAAGCACGATATCGCGAACAAGTAACGAGATTGAGACATTTGTGTTCCTTCAAAGAAAAGAGACAAATAAAAAAAAAAGATATTAAGGTCCACCAATAACACAATACGGAAAAAGAAAATAAAAAAAGCATAACAAAAGCAACAATCTCAAAACAAGGGAATGAGCAATTTCAACATGGTAGACCATAAAAAGAAAAGGATAGAGTACATACATACCCTTCAAAATATGATATGCGGCGAAAGCTTGACTAGAGTGCAAATAGCAAACAGCTAGTAACTGTAAATTTAACTGCATTTGGTAGAAAATACACAGAGTCAGATATTTAAGATGACTTGGTACATCACACTCAATAAAGAGAGAATTAATACAATCACTAAAATAAAGCGGTGACGACTAAACAGATAAAGCGGCAAAGTTAAAACTGATAACAAATTCAACTACAAAAGAAAACATTAAACTTCTAAATAATGATAGCAGGAAATGGGACAATATAAGCCAAGAAAATATACACCAAACAATAGCTTGACCTCCGTGCACTCTTAATATTATAATATTAGAAGTTTGTAAGATAAGAAAGAGACAAATTAGCATGGTATCAAGAAATTGGATTTCTTTGGAGATTGATCTCTTAGTCTGGAGATTTTTCCATAATAAATCAAATAGATCGCATGACCTAACAAGAGAAAACGGCAAAAATAAGAGCAGTAAAACATAAGTTCATTCTCCATTAAACCAAACAAAAAATTGTTCATAATGATTTGAAACATTGACAAATTAAAACTTCAACATAATTTTCAATTCAATACGTTCCAATCTAGGCTGGAAGATGAAATTTCTTGGTTCTATCTACACATTCATGTTGTGTATATACATAGTAATGGGGAGAAATGCGGTATTCTGAAATACAATACATTCATATCTACAGATTTACCAAATTGACCAAGTAACAATTAAAATTTTCCCACCAGACTTTGTCTCCTCTTTCTATCCTCACATTTATTTTTCAATTGGCACAATTAATCATGCCACTAAATCAACATAACTACAACTAGGACGCACAGACACTACAAATCAGATGTTGCACCTGTGTTGGACACACCGGAGACACCAACACTCGTCAGACACTCCTTAACATGTGCCGGACATGCCACATGGCGCTTTTGAAATTTTATTTATTAATTTAAATGTTGAACAATATGGGGACATGATGAATACACTTGGTGGACATAGTGGTAGCCAAATTGTTGATGTGGATTAATAGACAAGGGAGTCTGCAGATTTTCGTGAAGATATATGAATTTTTTATTCTTATTTAGCTAAATATCTTGGTGGTTAGAATAGTTGTTGAGTGCCATGGCGAAAGATATGTTTTTGCAACTTTTGATAGTTGGTACTTAGTAGGCTAGTTTTCTAGATTATGACATTGTGAATTTGTAATTGTCTTTTCTAAGAACTCAAAAAACCAATGATGTATATAATTTTGTTCATTTTAGTACTTAATTTATATCTATTGTACGCAACCACCAATATATAATTTTCTTAACTTAGAAAAAATTATTATTAAAAAAATGTTGAATCCCTTCCATGTCATGCCCGACATTTACCAAATTCGCCAAATCAAAGTCCGCACCAAGGTTGTTAAAATCGAGATTTTACGTAGAATCGGTAGAGGGTCCATAAAATTGAATCGTAAAATCGA
>MKEJ01093894.1:0-30379 GCA_001753735.1 Embelia ribes
AAAAATAGACACCAATATTTACGTAGTTCAGCTAAATATGCATACGTCCACGGAGAGAAAATAAAATTTATTTAAAAAAATCACTCAACAAAATATATAAAATCTCACACTAATTTTGTACACTCACAACTCTCTTTTTTCCTCTCTGCTTTTCTATTTTTGATATGTATTTTGCAGCATGCAAGCATGCATATTTATACTACAAAAGTGGGTATGTTTCATGCCCATTCTATCACCATCAACCTCATGTGAAAACTCTACCAAAATTGGAGCATGACAAACCTTTAAAATAAATTTTGAGCAACCTCCAATCTTGACATAATGAGTTGCAATGGTGTGAACATATGGACCTTGAAAGTCCAATCACGAATAACACTCTTTTCAATTTCCTCATTCTTGTTAGTGATAGTTTAGATAAGGAAAATGGCTAGTTATGCAGTTTATTTTTCTTGTAACTGTATATATAGAGAGATTGAGAAATATAATGTTATTATTTAGACTATAGTAACAATTCTTATTCTATTTTTTTTTTTTTTTGGTGTGTGTGTTAATTGCTAGTCTCATACGGTGCTTTGTGCAAGGATCTATGCAAGATGACGTTACCGAAAAGAAAACTTCATTCTAACACATGCATCAATAAAAATGCTCGAGATTGGAACATAATTTTTCCTCAAACCAAATGCAGATAGAGCTACTTAACTTCTGATAACATTCCAAAGCCTGCAGATGGATTGCTCCAACGGAACACAGAACCACGTTTCCCATTTATTCACGAACTGTAGACAATAATGCTTGTGCTATAAGATCATGAAATTTCGAAATAGTACACTACATTAAGAAATCACTATCCAAATATAAATATAAAAAGATACATCAAGAAATCCGGAAAAGAGACTATTATGGCAACAATATATGATAGATAGCATACATGTAGCAACTTCTTATCACTCGCACATAATTTCTAATATAATCAGCTGGCTTTGTTAATTAAAGACTGTAGCCACCATGACCCTGATCAATATGAAGATGAAAAAGGTGCCAATGAGTCATTGCTTCTTCTCTTCTGCTTTTCTTGGCTGAAAAAGAGAAGCAACATAAAAGTCAAATTAGAGAGAATTTATTGGCACTGAGAGACTAAAAAACAGAGATAAATATCCAGTTTGTCAGAGGTCTCGCACACTCCGAAAAGAACATGAAGGAAACCCTAAAACAAGCAGAAAAAGCTTTTTGGTTTAACTGTTCAACAATGTCAAAGAGAACAGTTGATTTACCAATTCAAAGAAAAAAAAAAGAATTGTCAATTTCGTGAAATACTGTAACTATACTTATGTTAGGCTAAAAGTCTACAACATTTCAACATTAGTTGAAGAATTAAGTCGCTAGAAATAGGTTAAAATTACATTGAGAAAAGTTCACCAAATATTAAAACTAAGAAGACTATGGAAGCCCCTAGTTTAAATCTAAACCTAATACAAGCTGATATTGCCTCACCTCTCAATGTAAGAAGCTCAATAACTGTGACAAAACGCCCGGTCTTTCCATAGAAACTCTAACGCTCCTTTTGGTGCAAGATTTCCTCATGGGAAAGTGTGATGGGAAAAAAAATATTAGCTCTTGAATCCATGATTATATGTGAAAAGAATTCCCTTCTCTTGCTTTTTCCCATAGGAAATCCTTGCACCAAAGAGAACGTAAAATATTTGATAAAGTACTAAAACCACACTACAGCAGCCAATGCGGGGCCACAAAGTAATATAGAATCAAACCCCACACTAAGCTAGTCAAAGACTAGGATTCAGGCACAAGCAAACTTGAACTTAACCCACACTATTGAACTGATACCATCCCCTTCAACGAATTGTCATAGTAAAGCTTACTGATTGATCAATTCAGAGAAAAAGCTAAAATGTGCAATAATGATTTTATCCCACAATAAGGACCACCAATTTGAATAATTGGACGAGAGAAATGATCAAAACTATTGAATCACCCACAACAAAAAATTGAATGATAAGAAAGTCCACATATTTACAATATAAATAAATTAGTAAAGTAAACAACTCAACATCCCAAAGAGAGTATCCAAAACAAGAGGTAAAATATTCAATTACTAGAATAGACACATGTTAGACAAAATGCCTACGAGAGAAAAGGCTGTCTTTTTCTATTTGCGCAATAATGAATTTTGTCCCACAATGAGAACCACCTATTCGAGAACTTGTACACTAGAAATGACCAAAACTATTGAATCACCCGCTATAAAAATTTGAATGATGTATTAACTGATGCCTATTGCCCGAATAAAGGAACAAGGTTGTGGTAGGTTGACAATTAGTACAAGTACAGTCACGTCTTATGATTATAAAAAAGTTAATGTATTAATGGCCCTCACACCGGCATTTCTAAAATGAGCCGCTACCCTAAATTTCAAAGATTAAACTCCACGAAACCCTCCATGTGAATCTAATAGTATCCAAAACGTTAAAAATAGGGGATTTGTTACCATAGTCCCCTTGAACAAGGAAACTAATTTTCATCCGTAGTTACATTTTTAAGTTTACAGAATATCCCAACCTCCAAATTAGAGTTTGAGAGGTATAGAGATTATATTCAGGGGCCAAAAGTAACTAACCTATAAATTCAAGTCCAGAATTCATTAAAGAAAACAACCCCATATTCCAAATAATTAGCCAAAGCACAAAAACACCTAATTCCTAGAATACATACCACATGTTCGATAAAATGCCCAAGACAGAAAAAACAAAAACTACCTTGGTTCCGGGCGCGGGGTGGTGGATCTCTTCTTCGGGGATAACAACAGGCCACTTCTCGCCCGCGTCTCGGAACATCTGCTCGGTCTCGAGGTACTGCCCCTTGTCGAGAATCATCGCCCGAATCGACTGAGCCGACGTGGCGGTGGCGTCGAAGACCTCCTCGACGCCGTTGACGAAGGTGACGCTGATCTTGGGCGGGTGGTCGTCGGTGCGTCGCTTCACCTCCACGTGGCAAGCCGGGTTCGAATCCTTGGCCTTGCGGGCGTTGCACTGGGCTAGAAACTCCATGCACCCTGCCAAACGAGGGTCCAGCGCGTTGAACTCGATCTTCACCTTTGATAGGAACTTCAGCATCTCTCTCTCTCTCTCTCTCTCTCTGTTGTTGCTTCTGGCTGTGTGTGAACTGGGGATTAACGGAGGTTTTGGTTGAATCCGATATGGCGGAATAAGTTATGGGTCGAATAGAAAGTAGTAAATTGTGCAGGCACCATCATTGTAAATTATCAAAAATACCCAGGGAATGCAGAAAAGTAAACAATATGCTGTAAATTTATCTAATAACCCCAAATAAAAAGAATATGAACTTAATAAGAATACAAAAATTATATAATTCAGTCTCAAATTTAACTCAAATTTAATTTTGGAGTTAAATTTGAGCTTAGTGTATAAAAAAATCGGTATGTATTTTTTTCATATATGGAAATTTGGGATACATGGGGTAGAATATTTGAAACACACTCTTATTTTATTTTTGTTTTTCTCTATGCCTTTTCGTAACTCTTTTGTTTTTTGTGTATGTTTACAAACAACACAGATGCCCCTTTTTATAGGCCAAAAGGCGGACAAGGATGAAAATAAATGAGTCGGCTTCATGTTTGTATCAACCATAGTAACTTTGCACTGTAATTTTAAATTATTTATAATTCTCTGTACAGTAACTTTCGTTTTCTTATAATATAGATATATATATATATATATATATAACCCTTTCAAAAGTTTAAACAAGGATGGATTATTATACTAACTAAAAATTAATGGCAAAAGAGGGTAAAGACCGAAGCCACACAGACAAAGGCGGTGGTGGAAAGAGCACTCTTAACCACCAAAACTCGTGCCACCAAGCAGCTATTAAACATTTATCTTTCTTATTATCAACCATTGAAGAGTTTTGAAGATCAGGTGTTCAGCTTTGATCCATATCCATCACAGCTTTGCCATTATCCTTGTCATCAATTGAAAAGTTTCGTAATTGTACGATAAACTTGAAATTTGGCGAGGAGGCTTACCAAGAGAGGAATTTTCACCAGATCTACCATTTTATAGAGAAAAAAAGGGAAAACTCAGCTGATCTGTTTTTTTTTTCATGTTTGAGGGGCAAAATAGTAATTATAAAATGTTAACTCTTTCTGTTTACAATACAAAAAAAGCTAGAAGCCAAGCTAAAAAGCTGGCTACCCAAATGGTAACTAGCTTAGAAGCCGAAAAAGCTACAAGTCCTGGTTATTTTATTAGCTTTAATGGGTGATGTGGCAAATTCCAACTATGAGTTTAAGTAGCCCTCTTGAAACTGCGAAACAAAATTATTTTGATCTTGTATTATGCTCAATGAGAAATATTGGGACTTTTGGCGGCACAATCAAAAGCATTTAATGAGCTTAAAACTCTATTTAGATAATTTTTTAGTATTTAGTAAATATTTTATCACACCGCTTTTAGAAATTCATTTAGAGAAGTTTATTTTTGATACTTCTTCGTAAGCCCATTTTATTTATTTCTCACGAAGTACAAATAATTAAAAAAAATGAAAATAGCGATAAAATAGCGTAAACGATATCTTCTCTCTGTGTAACGGATTGAAGCAGGGAGAGATGCTGCAACAAATGAGTTGGATCTTTGATGAGACTGATTGGAGGTTGCAATTAGACCCACCAATCTCAAAATCGAGCATCCTAATCACATGTTTCTTCTTTTCTCTAATTGTTTATCCACCTCCGTATGAATATATTGTATTGTGTATGTATATAAATTTATGAAAGAATCACATCTGCATATGTATGTGTTTACAAGGCATTAGGCATAAATAAATTGAGACTTTATTTATGTATACATTCGTATACGTGTGTATATGTGTCGTACACTCAATTTTGTTGGCTATTTATAATTTATTATTTGATTTATATTAAATAGGGGAATTCGAGGAATCTTTAGATGAATTTAAAGTTTGGGTTACCAGGAGAGTACAAGGAAAATTAATGATAATAATGAAAAGTAAAGTGATGTTTTCTTTGTCAACTACTTTATTGATTTTGGGATTTTAGGGCTTACAGAGTTTTGTATATAGTTCAAGATTCTATTTGGTCTAGTTAATTAATAGTTAATACTTGATAGTGGCAGACAATATTTTAAAGATTGGTCATCCAAGTAGAATTATTTATTTAGTCATAATATAGATATTGTGCTTGGTAGAATTTTGGTAACAGTAATACGATTTTCTAGGTTTTTGGATGTGTTAGTCTTTCGCCTTTGTGTTTTGTTGACTTTGTTTTAGCAATTTGAAGCTTTTCATTTAGCTAGTTTGTTTATTGATTACTAATCGACTATTCTTTTAATAATTTTGGTCACTATATACAGTAACGTGAAGATATTAAAATTTCATTTTAAAGAAGTTGGCCTGGAAGAATAGAAATCTCTTTTTAATCCAACCTAACTTCCACCCGAAAAAAAACCAACATGACAAAAGGGAAAACACGAGAAAAAGACAAAACTCAACTATGAGGGGAAAAACCAAAAATTAAAGCTGTTAGCTTTGAGAGCAATAACAACAAGAATTTGTAAATAGGAATAGTCTTTTTCCGAGTGTATGTTCCAAGTTTGTTAATGTCTTGCCTTCTTTGCTTAATCACAATTCGCAAACTAAAAAAAACATTACTAATTAATCCTACAGAGTTGCCGATAATTGAAGAAATTTGTAAAAAGGAACAAAAATTGCCAATTTATGCATCAAAATTAATCTTCATTGGTGCCACACTTGTTAAGTATGCTACATTTCATTAGCCAAGCATATGCGCGCAAATCGTCTCAAAACGTGACAGAGCCAAATAGTAAGTTATACCAAACATGAAATGTTATGCTAACATTAAAAATCATAATTATAAACTCTTCACACACAAATTGTTGATGGTTTTTAAGAATAAAACAAAGGTATCCCTTCTAGACATTTCATCAAACACCTGGAGCGCATAAAAATATTGAAGAACAAATGTAATCTAACAAAAATATTCTGCAATCACAAACCTAATAACAGAAAATATCAACCGAGAGAAGAAAAACAAGAATTCAAAACAAAAATGAAGCGCAGTACCAACTTTAAGCTCTTTGTTAGCACGTCATGAGTTTAAAGGAAACAACATCACAGCTGGGTAGCCATAGAATAACCCTAAGCAAGTCTTGGTCATACCCCCCACAAAGTCCCTCTTTTTATGTAAAGAGAGATTAATCATTATCATCTGATAATCAAATCCTATCAATAATTACTTTGTATCATTAATAAATCCTGCATTTGCTTCTTCAGTGCGAGATATCATCTGATAATCTCTCTCTCTCTCTCTCTCTGCCGAAGCTCAAGAAATTCCACATCTCAAATCCAAATTAAGTGCAAACATCTCTGTCTCTCTCTCACGCACACAACAGTTATTTAACAGTTCAAATGTACTTAGAGCTCAAATCTAGGTCTCAAACACACTCTTTATACATACATATGTAATTACAACAGAGCTGTATCTATATCTATCGATGTCGAGTAGCTATCGGTTGCAATTGGGGGCCGGAGGAGGTGGGGTCTACCGTCTGAGATCGTCGTCGCTGAAGAATCTGCCGGAGCCCCTCCGCCGCGCCGTCGCCGACTGCCTCTCCTCCGCCGCCCCCCAGTCTCTCCACGGCACCCCCTCCGGAGTTGCCTCGGAGGCCCTGAGGACTCTCCGGGTGCGAATTCGTCATTTTTTCTCGATTAATTTAGATCTTGGAGCAGCATTTTGTTATCTAGGGTTTCTTTTTAATGTGCAGTTTTGATTTTAATTTTTTATTGTGTTTTGTGTTTAGCTGTTTAGTTAAATTAATATGTCTTGAATTCTAAAATAGAGGCCCTTGTTTTAGGGGAGTATTGTAGCAAACCCCCAATTTTTACCCCTTATAAATTTAGGATAGAGAGCTATTCAGGGCACTGATGGGAGAGTGCTTTAATGCTCACAAGGAGAGATTTTTGTGAGAAAGGGTTGATGCCAATTTAGATTTTACGTTTGAGTAGAGGTGTTTTTTGGGTCTCTTTTTAAATTAATGTGAATTTGCTGACATGGAACTTCAATTAGCTGGTCATTCTGGAAACTTTATTTTGTAGCTTCTCAATAAATGCTCAAAATGAGAAATTTGTGACCTATGAATGAGGCAAATTTGTTTCGCAGCTTACTCTTTTTTGGGTTGCTTGTTTAAATTCTTGAAAACCTGCTACAGAGAAGATATCATGATGCTACCATACCAACCACCACCTGATCATGCCCCTGAGATTCTTAAGCCGGTGAGAGAACTCTGGGATCGACAGAGGAGAGGGAACGAATGAGAGTTGGTAAACTAGAATTAGTTGGTCATGTTGGAACTTTTCTGCTTCAAGATGAGAATTTTGTGGGCTATGATTTGATTGCTTGGTTTGGGATTAATTATTTAGTTTTATATGTTTAGCTGGTTAGTGGTTTCATTATTGAAAATGATAATTTTTTGAGTAATTGCTTTAAATTTATGTAAATTTGCTAGCTTGAGACTAGAATTATCGGGTCATTTGGGGAAATATATTCTGTATGTTTTTGACTAAGAAATGACATTGGCTGTTGAAATGTATAAGGCTTGCGCTTTTCCTCTTTCGGTTACAAAGATGTCGTTTTGTGTCTTGAAAATTGGTTATTATACTCTAAAGACGGTTGGTTCCGATTATTTGAAAGTTTGTGTGAAGCTAATTTTGTCCAGTTTCATTGCTTGTCTTAAATGTCCGTTAAATTGCTCAGAGTGTATAAGGCTCCCACTGGTCGTCTTTCATGTGCGAAGATGTCATTTACTAGTCTTGAATTGTGGGCTATTGGTCTATTTGGCAAATCAAGTTTGTGTATAGGGTTAGGCCAGCACTTGGCTAAAATTTATATTTCTTGATGCACCAATGCCACATGATGGAAGAGTGTTATGTTATTTTGCTGGAAAAGAGGAAGTGTTACCTTGTTAAGATTTTGATTATCAATTAGCTTCCAAGTAGATTTGCCAGCACTATTGAAGGTTGGTTTTACAGGGTTAAAACTAAAATCTTTTCTATTTTTGTAGAGTTGGTGTTTTCATGATACTTATCACACATGGTTGCCTGACCTTTGAGTACTGTCAGTGTTTCCTTTTAAAATATAGACTAGATTTCTCCAAAGTTATGTGAGTTTTGAAAATGGGGGGTCATGGCAACACATGTTCTATCACTTTCACTCCATTGTTCAGGAATGACCAAATAGAGAGTAGGAGGTGTTAAAAAATGTGTTTTTAGCACTCCCCTTTGGGAAAATACTCTGCTCATCGTATGATTTGGGGTGTCACCCATGTGCTTTTTAGGGAATTTGCTCCTGAAAATGAGTTATATATGCAGGTTGATGCCAAGTCAATGTATTAGTATTTTTTTGAAAGGTAACTTGCTATATTTATTGAGTTTCCCTTGTTTCAACATTGATGAAGTAACTATGATGGAGTTCTATGTAGTATTTTTGTTTCGGGCAAAAGGAGAATTAGGTGTTGAAATAAATCAATATATTTTTTTGCTATTTGGGATGGTGAATTACTTCCTAAAACATGGGATCTGAATCAAGTTGAGGTTTTTTTGGAATTTGAGATAATGATGCAAACTCAAGTACTCAATTGGATGAGATGCGCCACAGCTGTAGATGCAGTGATTTTAAGAGTACACCTTAACAATCAATCATTAGCAATGGCTCTAATTGGTGGTTTTGCTAGAATAGGTAATAACAAGATCACTGTTTTAGTAAATGATGTGGAGAAGGGTAGTGACATTTATCCAGAAGAAGCTTAGCAAACTCTTGAAATAGCAATAGCAAGGGTAAAGGACAACTAATTGAGACAAATGTAGCTCTCAGACGAGCAAGGATGCGAGTCGAAGTTATCACTGGTATTTCGTAACAAGTCTAGTTGGTATATTCGTAAAATTAAAAGGTGTTCTGTTTATCCGCCTTATATTTAATTTTCTATTGTCGATTGAATACAATCTGATGCAGTATTGAATTTGGAAGAACCGAAGAAGGATAGAAAAAAGGGTTCATTCTATATTAACCTTGTTTTTTCTTTATTGAATTGATTACATGATTCGATGCAATTTTTTCTCAAATTGGACGTCTTTCAATCCCAATTTCATTGAACTAGAAAAATAATTCATTGCAGTCAGAATTCATCTGTCATTGTGATTCAAATTGGACAACTATCAGTTTTTTCATTAGCAATGAGGATGTATAGACTCAAAATATGTCACGTGAATGATTCCATATGAGACTGGGATAATTAGTGTGGCTACTAAATCGTGTTGAATATGCTTCACCCGTACTCAACGCGATGGAGATATGTATCAAGTGATCGATTTGTGTCTGTCTCATTATTAGATTTGAAATATTTTGATGAAACACCATTTCATGTTTCACTGTGTACCACCTTGTTGATTAGTCCATCAAGAAACTCTTCATGCATTGCCTTTTTGGCATTTCTGGTATTGTTATTTGCGTGGCGTCGTTTTTCAGCTTTCTGGAATGATTTCATTCAATGGCATGCCAGTGAATAGTAATTCATACCTTTATATTTATTTATAATTGCAGAGTATGTTATCAAATATCATGTTTTTTATTTCCCAATGGCAGGACTATCTTGCGCTACATGCGGCAACTGACTTAGCTTACAGTGTCATCTTGGAACATACTCTGGCAGAGAAGGAGCGCAGGTGGGTTCCGTGCTAGGAATATTTGTTGGATTGGCATTCTGAATCCTGACACCACGTGGAATACATGGATATAGATGAATTCTACTTCATAGAATTTGCACTTACACATGATTTTCTCTCTAAGGCATTATATTTCCTTGTGCTTTATCGGAGTGTTTCTCATAGAAATTATTTGTGACAGCCCAGCTGTGGTTTCAAGATGTGTGGCAATTTTGAAACGGTACCTTCTGAGGTTAGTTCTTCTTTAGATATATATATGTATACATCTTCTCTACTCATGTTATTTATTTAACACTTGAATAGGAGGGATCTGCAGATACTTCTGCTTTTCTCTTTTATTTTATCTTCCTTTGGTAACCGTAGATATTTTTATATGTTCCTTAGCCTTCTTTATGTATAATGTGTTGCATAGATTTGCTATCTGTAAATCCAGTAAGAAACTTTCCGTATTGAATTCATGATACTTGAAACTTTCAAGTCAACTTAAAAGCTGTTGATCCTTGTTACTTGTTCATTATCTGGAGTGGCTGCTTGCTGCCTTATTGTACACACTATATTCAAAAGGCTGTCATATATGGTTTCTGCTTTATGTTTTTCCTTCCTGACAGGATATTTTTTTAAAAACTTATGGCAGATACAAACCTAGTGAGGATACACTTCAACAGATAGATCGGTTCTGTGTGAATATAATAGCAGAATGTGATGTTAACCCAAGTAGGAGATTGACATCACCGTCTCACCCTTCAAGTCAACAATCTGTAGCATCAACATCAACCAATTCTTTACCTGTGTCAAGTTTTGCATCATTGGCACTTGTAAAGTCTTTAAATTATGTCCGTTCTCTCGTAGCTCAACATTTACCAAAACGGTCTTTCCAGTCAGCAGCATTTGCTGGAGCTCCATCCACATCAAGGCAGTCACTTCCGACTTTGTCATCTTTGTTGAGCAAATCCTTCAATTCACAATTGAGCCCTGCAAATAATAAAGATTCAGAGAACAAAGATGCATCAGCTTTGGCTGTTTCAAGCTCACCAATTGCTGAAGAAGTTGAGGGAATGGATGATCTTGAGTTCATTGCCCTTGATGTCCTAAGATGGCGCTGGGTTAGGGATGAACAATCATTGTTGTTAACAACTGAAAGGTAATTGGTATCTTTTTGTCGCCATGGCATTCTTGGGTGGGATTGTTGCTATAACTCGCCGTTCCTTTTATTTGGTATATCATTATACAAAAAAAAAAAAGAGGTTTAATACATTGCATTTATTTATTTATTATTATTAATTTTTTTTTTTGGGGGGATGGGAATTTCACTATATGTTCGTATATTCCTTATAAAAAACATAAATGTGCAGCGATCATGTCCTAAATCCCCAAGACCCGAATGCACATAATTTCCTTGAAGTAGGTGCTGCGGCTCTTCTTGTTGGTGATATGGAAGCAAAAATTAAGGGCCAACCTTGGAAAATTTTTGGGACTGCTGATATGCCTTACCTTGATCAACTGCTGCAGCCTTCATTGCTCACTACTGTGACTAGTTCGGCTTCTGCTCGTGCACATTTGAGAGCAATAACTGCATCAAAACGCACTAAACCAGGCCCCAATCAGATATGGCATGTTTTTCAGACTCATTTTTGTTCATGTCATTGTCATACTTTTGTTTCGCTCTTTCATTATTCATGCACCTTTTGATTTGTTATTCATGATAAAATCATATTGTTGAACGTCTATTGGTGAGCACAATACACTAATGTATTAGTCTTAATGGATATGCTAACTCTTTGAGTGTATGATTTATCTTTGCCAGGGAAGATTCTCCAACAAATACATTCCGTACGCGCGCTCGACCACTTTTCCAGTACCGGCACTATAGGTACAACAGGATAAAGTTTGTGCTTTTCTTGTTTTCTGCAGATGGAGACGCATACATTGATTTCAAATGTTTGGATTTTAGTTAATTTAGACTCAGATTTCGAAATTGATGTCATTCCTTCTTGTTTTTTTTGTGTGGAGAATTTGCTTTTTTTCTTACTCTTTCTTTAGATTAATGTAGTTGACCTACTGCAGATCATGGATCACATTACTAATGTCCCGACCAATAAGTGTCTTGGAGGAGCTCATTATCAAATCCTGCGTCCTTTTTGGTGTTATAGAAAGAAAATGTTTCAACTGATTGTATATATAAATTTACTTTTTAAATCTGGTGACTTCCATGAGGTGCCCTTCTGGGAAATCTATGTAGGTTTAGTCGTCTTATTTTTGGTTTGGGTTTACAAATGTAATCAACCTACTATTGGCAGGTCTTGTGAAAATGCACTATTAACCTTTTCTGTTTAACTAGCTTTGGACTGTATTTGGTTGCTAGCTATTGAAATGGCAGCTTGTGTTGGCTTGTTATCAAATTTCGAAATGGGACTTTGTTTCCCTAGGCTGTCTCTGCTTTCTCCTCCTCACAAAATGGTCTTTCATTGACAGTGACCAGCAACCTTTGCGATTGAATCCAGAGGAGGTATTTGAGGTCTTAGCTGAAGTTTGCTCGGAGACACCTTCATATTCTAGAGTCTCGGAGACATCTTCATATTCTAATCTGATGTCTTCTTCGTCTAAGTTGAGTAACAACCCTGGAAAGCCATCAATTGACGTGGCCGTTAGTGTTCTTATCAAACTTGTAATTGACATGTAAGTTCAGATGTTCTATATGCTAGATTATTTGTGTAAAATGTCTATGCTCCCTCTTTTTCTCATATAAAGGTTGCCAATTGTGTGCTATGTAACTGTGTCTTATAGAAGCATTGATGTTGTAAAACACAATGGTATAAACAGTTGAGCATCTTGTAGAAGCTAATGGGCACATGGTAGAATTTCAACTTTAATGGCAAGGTAGGGTTTCTTGTTGGAACCACTCAGAGGATTATGTAGTCAAATTGCATATCACGTGTAAAATCATAACAAGGGGGCAGTTTTTTTGGTTGTACTGTAATTGATATTCGTCTTAGATGAGCAGCATCTGATAATAATGTATCTCAGGAGTCTATTTATTTTTGTATCTTTTTTGTATGTGGTTGTCAAAACTTGAACATGTTTTTTGTTTAAAATTTTGTTCCATAGGTATGTACTGGATCCCGGAACTGCTGCTCCTCTCACTCTCTCTATGCTTCAGGTGATGCAACCATTAATTTTTTTCGTTGTAATCAACAACTAGTTTTTGTTTTTAAAACTTTTCTCTATGGTATCCAAGCTTCTTATTTCTCTTGGAATCATCTTCCAGGAAATGCTTAGTTCTCAGAGATTGGCTTCAAGGTCTCGTGCTTTTGATTTAATATTGAACCTTGGTGTCCACGGTCATCTATTAGAGCCACTGAACCTTGATGTTCCCTCTACACTTGAAGAAGATTTCTCTCCAGAATCTTATTTCGACGATGATGCGCAACTTGCAACCATGGGAAGGAGAAAATCAGACCATTCCCAAAAGAATGGAAGTTCGGCAGCCACCAACAATTTTGAAACATGGATACTAGGCATATTATACGAAATACTTCTTCATCTCGTTCAGGTATACCTTGTCACTTGCTATGGTCTGATCTCACATATAAAGTATGGATATCATACCTTTAGTACCGGGACTCTTGGAATGCTGAAATAGGAGACACTTAGTTACCCTCTTAGGCTATTTTAATGAACGTGTTCGAAGTTACAGTACTGCCTAGAGGCTGGCCATTTAGAGAAAATGGATCTTTATCCTTTTAAGTCGTTTTTGTTTATTATTTATCTTGTCAATAGGGGTGTTCATGAAGCCACCCAAACCTCATGGACCAAATTTAACCGCAAGCAAACCAAACTGATTAACCAATGGCTTGATTTGGTTGACCAAGCACCCTACCAAACATGAGTTGTTTAGTTATCAGTTTTGGGATAAACCAAACTGCCGTAACTTAACCGAACTGTCAATATTTTAAGTCATAAAATAATAATATATGTTCAATTATATATACAGAAATAAGCTATAAAATAATAATATATATTCATATAAATGAACGAGTGCTGTTGGTGGATGGTACTTGCTATTTATTGCCTTTTTTAAAGCTATTTATTGTTGTTCTGTAGGTTTCGTTGTTTTTACTATTTAGACTTTTTTGGATTTTGGTATATTTTTAATTTAATTTCAAATCTTTATTAGCTTGCAATTGCTACTTTACGTGCCGAATTTGATTATGTGAAAAACTTGCTTAGAACATGCTACTTTTTATTGTTAGGAATGTTATTAAGTTACTAGTTATGATGTCGAGATAGTTCTTGTTTTCTAAGTGTTTGGTTGAACTTTAAACCGCCCAAACCGAACTGGCAGCTATTGGTTTGGTTTGGTTTGGTTTGGTTTTGCCTTTTGATTTTCTCTAAATTGAACCAAACCAATCTGCTCATTAGTTAGTGGTTTGGCTTTAATTTTCGTCCAAAACCGTCCAAACGAACAGCGAACACCCCTACTTGTCAAATGCAACTCTTACCCATTAATTTGTGATTTTCTTGTCAGTACCTTATATTTGTTTTCAAGTCTGCTTACCATTTCATTATTTCTTAGATTCAAGAGAAGGAGGAATCTGTTTGGGCTTCTGCCTTAAGCTGCTTGCTATATTTTGTATGTGATAGAGGAAAAATCAGGAGGAATAGATTAACTGGCCTTGACATAAGGGTATGGAATTTCTTGCCTACTATATATCTTTATTTCTTGTGCTTGGACAATTCAATGCTGCTTTACACTTGATGCTTCATACATGTGAAACCACTGGTTATGGTTATCATGAGGAGCAATTTTGGAGGAATCATATATATATAGGGATGACCTAGTGCACAAAACTCCCGCATTGCGGGATTTGAGAGGGTCTGATGTATGCAACTTTACCCCTATTTCGAGAGTGGTTTCCGACAAGACGAATTTGTAATCCACAAGTGGCAATGGAAGCGTGCATAACCCTAACCTATTATATCTCTTATTTTCATTTGGCTGTTGATGTCATTCTTGTGCAATAGAATATCAATCCTTGGATGAATCATGTAAAACAAGAAGAAAAGGAGAAACTTTATGTATGAGTATATCTTGACTTGCAATTTTATGGACGATATAGATTGCTTAGTTTTTCCCATTTTGACTTTTCATATAATAGTGTGATCAAAGTCGCCCATTGTGGCTTGGCATCGAGTGTTAGTTAAGCAATTGATCATTTAGGTCATGTTATTCTATTGCATCATGATAATGGCTTCGGTCTTTTCGTAACTATTGCTGCTGAGAACCGCGGCCACGTCTGATGTGCACTTTTAAGAATCGGAACTATATCTGCTGATTAACTGTGTGTAATGTGTGCTCTATATGACTGCTTATATTGAGTTCCTTGGTTTGATTTGTTTTCTTTTTTACCTGAAGGTGGCCAAGGTTCTTATAGAGGTTAGCAGGAGAAGTTCTTGGGCAGAACTTGTTCGCAGCAAGCTTATCTGCATGCTGACAAATATGTTTTATGAAGCATCTGATATGAGTGCTTCTGGCTCCCCTAGGTTTCTTGTTCAGCAGGTTGATCTGATTGGCGGAATTGAGTTTATCTTCCTTGAGGTTTGTTCTTGAAAATACAGTCAACCTCTAAAGACTGAGAGGTGTTGAAATATGTATGATTATTTGTTTCCATGCTATAATTTGACCCAAATATGGGAGAATTACTGGTATTTTATTTAAATAGTGTGTCTAACCTGTGTTGAGCATCGCAGAGTTAAAATATGGAGAATTTGTGTCAACTTTAGAGATATTGGCTGTTGCTAATTTCACTGGGAATCATTGTCAGTAGTTGCAATGTGGACATGAAACCTTTTGGAACCTAAAGACATCTAACCCATTCTTCACAATGTTCTAAATAGATGTTTTGTCCAATCCACTTAACTTCTCTAAGCCTTGTATCTTTTGTTTTCCAATTGCAGTTGGTGCTTTCGAACTCAAGGGAAGAACGAAGGAACTTATATGTGGTGCTATTCGACTATGTTTTGCATCTAATAAATGAGGCATGCGTCACTGCTGGAGTATCAGAATATAGTGATACTGAGATTCAGCCCATTGCTACTCTCCTTATGGTTGCAGATGCCCCCGAAGCTTTCTTTATTTCTGTCAAACTTGGTGTGGAAGGAATTGGTCAGCTCTTGAAGCGATCAGTTGCCGATGCATTGGGTACATATCCCAACAGCGAGAGGCTAAATACGGTAAGATTTGAGATACGATAAGTTTTAATGGATACATATGCAGATAATTACTAGGTGTCTTCTCCCTCTAGGGTTTTGGAATATCATAAAGATTAAGATTTTGCCAAGACCACCAAGGTGATATCAATGTTGATGTATTGAAGGTTGTTTGGTAGAATTCTTATATCCCTTTGAAGTATTGTTTTATATTCTTGGAATTTTAACGATCATTGCTACCAATAAATATCTGGCGTATTGTCTAAAGCAAGAGCGGAAAACTAAAATTTAAGTATTCCGTGTATTTTTTTCTTTGTTTTCCATCAAAGCCAGTAAGTTGCTTTTCAACTAAATCAAACATTTTTAAAATCCTTCCTGATATCCAAACTGTTTTCAACCGAATCAAAATATTTTAAATCCTTCTTTGTTATCTAATTACAACTATATAGTAATCAATCTATCTCAATAAAAGAAAACAAGGAGAGAGATCTTTAAATTGGAAGAGATGCATGTGATGGTTCACCTTTTATGTTTTTACTCTATATTTGCCTTTTTGATGTACCCATTCATTTGTTTGTTTGTCATGGTATGGTTCAGCAGATGTAATTTCCAAATCCCATTCCTCCGTTTTTGACATTTTTTTTTCTGTTTATTGTTTGGGGAGAATGAGATATCTTTAGTTCTTTAGGATTTTATGTTACTTTTAGAGGTCTGAAATCTGTGATATTTCTGCAGCTCTTGGAGAAAATCACCGAAAAACTTGATGCATTTATAAGTTCATTTACTCATTTGGACAAGGAATTCACACACATGATACAGATAACTAAATCGTACAGCTCTATGAAAAGCATAGCTGATGGAGCACTGAGACCCAGTGCTAGTAAAAAAGTGAATCACTCGTGGGCTACTTTACATTCGCTTCTTCACTCAGAAAGACTTATTTGTCGTCAAAACGGGTATGTGTGGTTAGGGGATTTGCTGATAGCAGAAATTAGCGATGAAAGGGAAACAAGTATGTGGTCCAATATCAGAAACTTGCAGCAGAAAATTGTACTTGCTGGTGTTAATGATTATATTGTCAATTTGAATGTTCCTTTGCCGATTTGGCTAATGTGTGGTCTTCTAAAGTCCAAAAATACGATCATAAGGTGGGGTTTCCTGTTCGTTCTAGAGAGACTTCTCATGCGGTGCAAATTTTTGTTGGATGAAAATGAACTGCAACATTCTGGTAGCAGTGATACTGATGGACATAAACAAGGCAATAGTCGCCTTGAGAAGGCTAATGCAGTGATAGACATTATGAGCGGTGCTCTTTCGTTGGTTGCTCAGATAAATGAAACTGACCGTATTAATATTTTGAAGGTAAATTTTCGGTCTTCTTATTTTCTTCTTTTAAATCAGAAAAAAAGAGGCCTGAATTATAGGCCTAACTTCTTTACTTTTGTTTCTTCTGTTTGTTGGAATATTTGTGCCCGAGGGGGAAACAAATTTTACCCTTGTAAGGAAAAGAACAGGATGATTTTCAATGATCAAAATTGGTCTTTTCAACAATTTTTTATTGACATTTCATATCCATTTTTTTATATTCATAATACGGGTAGATGTCAGTTATTTTTTTCTGTTTTGCTACATTACTTTAGAAGGCATGGTATTCTCCATATTTTCCTTTCCTTTCAACTCTCACCGTTTCTTTGCTGTTCAAACACAGATGTGCGACATTCTGTTTTCTCAATTATGCTTGAAAGTTCTTCCTGCCTCTGCTATGCAATTCCGAGATATGGTGGCTGATAGTAAGTTCTTTAGTCCAACCGCTGAGAATGAAAAGTCCGAAACTGGAGAAAGTTTTTCTGAACAAGAAAACTTGTTGTGGGAGGACTCTATGGACAACATGAAGAGCACATTTTGTCACAAAGATGACTCTCCAATTTGTGAAACTGCGTCTATGGCTGCACTACTTCTTCATGGTCAGGCCATTGTTCCCATGCGTTTGGTCGCACGTGTTCCTGCAGCTTTGTTTTATTGGCCTTTGATTCAACTTGCTGGAGCAGCAACAGATAATATTGCATTAGGTGTATCTGTCGGTAGTAAAGGAAGAGGAAACTTACCTGGTGCCACATCAGATATACGTGCTACTCTTCTTTTACTTCTAATTGGTAAATGCACTGCTGATCCTGCGGCTTTCCAGGAAGTTGGTGGAGAGGAGTTTTTCAGGCAAGTTCCAATTAGTGTTCCTTGTTGCTTACAATCATCTTTCTTTGCATGAAGATTCACGTCATGACATTTTGGGTTTTTGTAGGGAGCTCTTGGACGATACTGATTCAAGGGTGGCATATTACTCCTCAACTTTTCTTCTGAAGGTAACATTTCTTTCCAGCTTTGTTTCAAAAGTTTAAATGCCAGCAGAAGGTAATATGGAGTTTGTATGTTGCAGAGAATGATGACAGAGGAACCGGAACGTTACCAACGAATGCTTCAGAGTCTCGTTTTCAAAGCTCAGCAGGTGCGACCTGTGTACGACTGAAGCAATTGGCTATTTTAGAATAAGATTGAGTGCAATATTTTCTTAAATATGGTCTCTTAATTTTCTCTTCCTGTGTTGTTATTTTGATTACACTTTTTTTTGGCTGTGCAGAGCAACAATGAAAAGCTATTGGAAAATCCGTACCTTCAGATGCGTGGCATACTTCAGCTGTCTAATGAATGAATTTGGAATGAAGCCATTACCCAGAAACAGAAATTTCTATAAGAATAGTTTGTCCCCTGAATGGGATATATTTGATGGCTGTTGGTTCCTTGTCCTCGAATTGTGTTTGTGCCTGAAATCCCTTTTTATAACTTTGGTACACAAGATGTGTAAACGGTGCTTAAGTTATCACTTGTGCACTAAATGGTCACATGCAGAGAGTATATTGTGTCCTGCAGAAGATGGCTTGAACAATGGGTAAGCAGTAATTCCGTGCGTCTTTGGCTGATAGCACGTGTGCTTAAAAAAGCTGGCAGCAACTTTCCTTGGAGTTTTGCATGGAGAACCATATTTATGCTCGCTTCTCATTCCTCCAGCAACTATTTGTGTTTTTAAGTGTGAAAAATATTGGACTTCTCATATGCTTTAACATTTGTGGAGCATCCATTCAGAGTTTTCATTCTACGGCGGTACTCATGTCGCAAATGAGTGGATATGACACTTGACCATATTCAGGTAAGTTTAGTTTTCTGAATATATGCTTATTGTGGTTTGTTGGATTTCCCTTCATTGTTTCACCGTCATGGCTTAGTTTCCTGTCAGATTAATTTGTCCTATACACTCGACTCAGATAGTCTTAACCTTAAGGTGAGCAAATATAACTTTTTTACATGCCGTTGGTGAGATAAGTTTTAGATCTAGAATAATACCTTCTCAAGAATACAATTGGGAGGTGGAGTCAATGCGAAAGGATTCTCCTTTATTTAGTCTTCCAGTACATTTATAACCAAAGGATGCGAGTTGTGCGGCATGTGCTTCTGTTATTTTGCAAAAAATTGCTTTCAGTATTTGCTATTGCTACTAAGTATATCCAGTAATACTGAAAAGTTTTCCTTATCTTTCGTGGAAACAGTTGTTCTTGTGCTTGATGGCCGACACTGCAAGAATCTGTTTACAGCATGTGATTTTTGTCTGGGCTTTATCCTCGGGTTTTTGTGAGGTGATGCTTGGTTGGTGTAAATTAAATAGTTAGGGGTGCTAAGCTAGAGAAGCAATTAACGAGGTGAAGGCCTTGATTGAAGGTAGCATCTTCAACTCCTTTTGGGGCAATAAACAAAGATATATACAGTATGCCGAATGGTTAAAGTTGTTCCCGGTATTATTATTGTTATTATTTTTTGGTTGTGATAGATTTATTTTCTATGTACTATGTTGTAAATATGTCTTTTTGTCCATTTGTCATTTTTAGTCGCTCCATAATCCGAATGTTGTAACATAGCTGTTGAGCAATTTTTGAGTGAGCCGTTTTTGGTAGCAGGGTTTTATGTTTTAGGTCTTTGTAACATTTATTAGCCCTTTGTCCATGAAAAGTTTATAATGAGAATTAATTTATGTTTTTCATTTTCTGTATATCATCGGCATTTCTATGGGTTTGCATTGATGAAACTTTTACACGCATGTTTAAGTAAATAGCGACAAGGTTCATGTCATGTTCTAACTTCGAAGTTCCTTATGTCTAAAGATGAATTTGACTTCCCATACTTACCCAAATACATTAGAAGCTAAGACTACATTTAACCGTAAAATTGATTATGTATTTGGTAAAAGCTTCAATTGTTAATCGTGCCAACAATTGAAGGTTTTACTAAATGTATAATCAACTTACAAGTAGTCATCATGTGCCAACTTCTATACAGTACTAACAAGGAGCCATTATAAAAACGATTTACGCCTATGATTATGTGAAATAATTTCATGTAAAGCCTGCAAAAAGTGATGCTTTAAAGTTTTCTTGTTAAAGGGTTTTGCTGAAGCACGCAATTTGTAGAGATGCAATTGAATTGAATTTTATACATCGGCTCAAAGCTCGACTTGGAATTGTTTATTTATAATAAGTCGAGACTAAATAATGAAATAGGCTTGCTTAGTAAACGAATCGATTCTAAACAAATTTTGACTCGACTTATTAAGAACTTATTTGTTTATCGATTAAAATAAAAAATTAAATATATATTGTAACTTGGAAGAGTAAGTAAGCATGCTTCCATACATACATGTTAGACAGTGAATTCATGTTAGGTTCACACTCATTTCGTCTCACTTATTTAGTTCCTTATATTATTTTGATCCTTATCTTATTTTGAGATAACCAAAAATTATTTAATTTTTAAAAATAGATATGCAAAAATTTATAAATTTTTTAAATTGCACTCATTTAATATAATTTATATCACTTAATATTTCCAAATTTCATGTCATTTATAAATTATAATAAGAACAAATATGAAAATAACTAATTATGTAAAATAGTTAAACTTATTTATTATGATTATTACAAAAATTTTAATTTTTTGTAGTGAATAATATAAATTGGACAGAGAAAGTATTATACTCGGGCTTTTAAAGTGTTCTATGGCTCAGTTTAACAATTGACGCCCGGTGAATTGACCCGTGCCCTCTAGCAAGCTCACTGAACACGGCAAGCATGAAAGATTCAAACTTTGCTCGTTTAGCCCCACTCGAACCCAAACTTTCCAATTATGAAGCAAACCAAAGCTTGAGATGAACTTGTAGAGCTCACCATGAGCCCAAGCAAAGCCTGAACCGAGCCACACTGAAAGAATAGAGTAGGGACTGATTCTCTCTCACCAAAGCAAATTCAAATACTTTTAACTGAACGGAATTATAGGAAACTCATGCCACCAAAGGTTCATCTCCATAAAAGCAAACCGAATATAACATCTCACAAGGTGTGCATGAAAAGAATGACAAGAAAACAATTTCTTTAATTACGAAATAACCACCATAACAATTCATAGAAACATAAAAGAAGATATCCATAACCCACAAAACAACACCCAAAATGAGTTAAAAAAACACCACAGAAGTTCTCGAGAAAAAACCAAGTTAAAAGGGAAAAAAAAAAAAAAAAAGTAATTCGAGAAAATGAGAGAAACGACAACCCAATATCATCATATATAGGGAACACCTGTTTCCACGACTATAGACATAACATAAAATGGAGCAGATCAACCGATGGTGGCCAAGCACGAATACTCAGTTTGCTCGGCTTTTGAAAACATCGAGGCCCATCTCGGTGGGATCAGTTGCCTGCAATTCTACCTGAATGCCATCAAGTTCCCTCTTGAACCTGTCCTTGGAGCTTGCGTAAATCATCTTGCTTCTCACCTTCGAGGTATCAGGAGACCTTATAAGACACAGAGAGGAAAATAAGGTAACACAAAAAACAAGATACAACCGGTAAAGTTAAATCCCAGATCGGGAATTTTTTTAATTGATATGTTACTTACATGGTGTTCATCCCCTTTCCCTAGTGGATCGTTCCATTGAGAAGTGTATGGGCATTAACAAAAACAATAATAACAACAAACAAACAAAGCCTTATTCCCGGGTTTGCTAATAATGGAACCAAAATAAAGCGTACACATTTTCATAACACAGGAAAATTTCCTCATTTTTGAAAACAAATGGTTAAGAATTGGGAAACTTTGAAAAAATGGGTAAAAAATGCAATAGGAGAATAAAGAGACTTAATGGTATAAAATGAAAAGGGAAAGATTACACTAGGAGTGGAAATGTGTCTCTCCTTTTCTGTGAACTATCACGATGAGTTACGCATCATAAACAATAATAAAATTTTGACAACATGGCAGACTTGCAATTGATGGGAAAATGAAGAGGCTAGATTGCACCAACTGAAAAAGGAGGATTACACTGCCATAGATGCAATAGATCAGCAGAATAAAACATAGTTACACATAACTATAGATAAATTAAGTAGCAAATAATAACTTTAACTAAAATAATCTGTAATTACCAAGCAACGAAGAAAATCCTGCTCTTCGGGACATTTTCCTTGGTGAAAAAGTCGAAATCATAAACAGCATATCGGCACTCATCCGCAGGAAGGCTGGCGGCGAAGTCCTCATAGCTTTTGGCTGGTTCACCAAACTTTTCCACAATAACCTGCTTATCCTCTATCTTGAAAATAATGAAGCGATAGGTCCTTTTGGTCTTAAGTTCTAAAAATTTCAGCTTGCAATCGTCATGCACAGCAATTCCAGATGCTGCATTGGCCTGTAAATTGGGTAAAAAGTTAGATGGTGACTGGTGGTCCCCGTGAAAAAGATTACCCAGATCTTACAATGGCATTTGTAGTTCCTCATCACATTTACTTTGTGCTTAATAAACTTAAAAGCAAAATTTGAAATTTCTTTAACTCAAATTATCCTTTTCATTCATGAATTAATTATTGTACATCCAACATGTAACATAGACACGAGTGAAACGTGACGAGAAATCCTTGGAAAAAAATCAATAAACTATTTGGATTGACTAGCTGAGTTATAATTAGACCCAAAAATTAGACGGCAATAAAACAGTATTGACCAAAAAACTAACCAGCTAATATGTATCGCACAATTTCATCACCCGAAAATTTAGTATATTGTTTCCTTTATTCCCACAGTATGAAAATTTTCCATCCAATACAACATTCTAAAAGAGGCAAGTCTAAATGTATAATGGAAATGCGTAACCGTGATGCATGCCATTTCTAAGGGCAAAAACGTACAGCAAATAAAAAATGTGAATATGAAGTAGTCAAATAGCAATTCAAACAACAGCTCTTAGCAAATCCATTTTGTGTAATATTGACAATTTCCAATCTAGCATTTAAATAACATAATAAGCCAAAAAACTTTAATTCACACGAGGATAGACCAATAGAACCCAGTTCCTTATAGAAAACGATATATATGTAATGACAAAACTAGACAAATAGTTTTGTGCTCCTATATAAGGAAAAAACACTGCATATGTAGTGTTCGCACTGTTTACATACAAGGTTTTCGGAAAACTTCGTTACTCATTTTTGAAATTCAAAAACCTTCACGTATCCACCCAAAACAACATATCCAAAGCAACAAAAGAAGCTTAAATTTAATCCAATTATTAAGCAATAGAAAGCGAAAATGCATTGAATCCAGTTCTAATCAAGTGTCAATAAAATGATAATCGGTGTATAAATTAAATCAAAATCACAGCATTGAATTAGTACGCCCCAGCAGCATATCCAAATCAACAAAAGAAGCTTAAATCTAATCTAATTAATTAATAAAAAGATCAAATGCAATGAACCCAGTTCTAATCCAGTATCAATGCGACGATAATCGGTGCATACACTTAGATCAAAGTCAACAGCACAAGATCAGTCCACGCCACGCCAGATCTATAGCCTAAGACCAAAATTAACTAGATCTATCCAATTACAACACAATTAACACGAAAATTTACATGATTACAAGCAACTAAACTTCAAACACCACATAGATTATAGATCGAACACCAGAACCCACCAAAAAATCTTTAAAAAAAATTTAAAAAACAAACACATCTAGTATTAAAGATGATAAAAGGAACAAGCTTTGCCGAAAAGAGAGAGAGGGGGAAGAAGTGCTGACCATGATTAAGCCCGGAGGTACACGGAGAGAGAGAGAGAGAGAGAGAGAGAGAGAATCTAGGGCTCCGATGATTGTGTGCAATAGGGAGATATAAAGATAGCTTTCGAATTGGGAATGATATTAGGGTCCATTTTTGCTTCATTTTTGCATTTTTAAAATTTTCCACTTTTTTCTTTTTTGGATTTTTGACCAGAAAATTTAATATGAAATATATTTCTTAATTTTGTATAACTAAAGTTAAATAATATAAAGAGCGTTGAATTTTATGGAGAGGTTTTAGATTTTTAATAATTTTTTTTTATGTGAAAGCCAAAGAAAAAAATAGGTAGGATGCGTTGACAAGTAATACTAATCCAAATGACAATTTTTGCATCCAATGACAAAAATGTAGTGATTTACTGATTTCGAGTTTTCAGTCCACAATAATTATATGCTCAACAAAAGTATAATATTATATATAATTTTAGAAATGTATTATGATACATGTATATACAATTCAATAAAAACCAAACGATAATTATATAATTAATTCACAAGTATAAGAGGTAATATAATCTAGCATTATTTTGAGAATTTTGTATGTATTTGTAAAGTTATTAATGTTTATCCTTTATTATAATGACAAAATTTCTTTGTAATAGCATTGTAAACCGGGATTATTATTATTATTTTAAGTCTGGCTAGTTGAGCATGTGTATAGGGGAAGTATTTATTAACCCATTAAGCTTAAAAAGACAAAATATCATTGAAGCATTTGTGGGATGGATCTTTCTCAATCAATTTTATATAATTAACTATTAGCAAATCGATAAGAAAAAAAAAATGTTTATCGTGCACTAACATAATATTTTTTGTCTATAATTTTGTATTTTGTTATCTGATTAGTTGATCAGGAGTTTCGAAAATTTGATATATATATCTGCATATATCATTACCTTTTTCCTATATCCTCTTAAAAAAATGTCGGTCCCCTTTTCTTCAAACCTTTTTTTTCCCCATGTATTTAGTTTATAAATGTGATTATTGAGCTATCACATTTATAAAGCTACAACATTAATTCAAATATGCATTTTTTTATTCAAAAAGGGGACAACTTGCCACTTTGACAGCCTATACTCAACTCAACCCTTGTCTGTAAAGTATTCTTGTAACAATATTAGCCTCTTCCTATTTTATTTGTAATTGAAAAAATGAATTTGATGTATTAAGTTTAAATTTTTTAATTTATTTAAGTCAATATAGCAAATAAATTTAAGTTAGAAGTTGAACAACTAAATATTATCTAATTTTTAAGCAAAAAATTGATGAGTTAAAACTTATAAATAGCCACCAAATGAGCCCAATGTTGACCAAAATGGCAATGCATATTTTGATTAACCCCTTTTGTTATCAATGGGAAAAGAATTTTAATGGTCATGATAAATATAGGATTACTCTTGTAAAATGAATACTTTTCAAGGTATCAATAATTTAATCTTCTACCATAATTTTGTTTTCATGTGTTTTATACGCAGATAAAATATTATTGTTAGTCTCAACAAGAGAAAAGTCTAAAATTGATTTCCACCATCCATGTTGGACTTGTTTTCAATTTGATTAACAATAAAAACCATAGCAAATGTTTGACCCAAGTACCCAACTCTACTTTAAAATAAACCCATTCGAGTCACTCAATATTTTCATATCCTTTATGTAGTGGGACACAACACTTTATTTGATAACGAGTATTCAAAAGCTTTTTTCAAAAGAATGATATTTCAATAATTGATGTGATTTAAAATTTCTCTATTTGTGACAGATTCAGGAATCGGAAATTACCAGTCATACGAGAGTTAAAGTATATAAAAACTTCATATGAAATATAAGGATGACAATAATTAAAGTTGAACCAAATATCAAAATATTCAAACTTGACTTGAAACGAATTATCACTAGTTGTGCTCGACTTGAGTTTAAGTATAAATATATTATCTAACTTCATTCGGGTAAAGATGTAAAGAATCGAACTTGACTCAATTTTATTTATTTATTTATATTGAGGAATGAAATTATTTATTTGCATTATGTGTACGTATATAATATATATACATATATATATATGTATATATACGTTTGTGTGTGTATCTATTACTCGAGTTACCTGCGAGTCCGAACGAATCAAGTATTTTAATACTCGAATTTGACTCGGACTAGAGTTAAATATAAAAATATACTTGAACTGAACTTGTTTGATACTCGAACGAAGCTCGACCTACTCATTAAAGAGTTTGACTCACGACGTACATATTAAAATATATGATATTAATCCTTACTATTCACATCTAGCTTCGTTCCCCCTTGTGTTGCTACTTATTAGGTATGAAGGATATTACATTATAAGAAAATATAGAGATGTTACACATGCATATATGTATAAATTTTCTATATATATTCATATAAGAGAGATACTAATAATATTGATTTGTTTCTTGACTGTCAGTTGATACACGTATGAAAAAACTAATAAATTACATTAATCCATGCAAACATAAACCCAGTATGTGATGGGCTGGCCCTATCGGATCGAACCCGGAGCCGATAAGTAAACTAGGTTGAACCCTGATAATTGCCCAATCCGAGTATTGATCCATTTAAATAATATCCATCGCCTTAAGAATAAAGTTCCAATAGTACCCATATTTTAATCAAAGCACTAAGGCCTACTTTGGGAATGACAATATTTATTAAAATCCGTTTTTGAAATTACTTTAAAAATTAATTTTAAAATCTGTTATCATCATAATATTCGATAAAAAAAAATTAAAAATGAATATGATAAGTAGTGTGATACTTAGTAAATTAATATTTTTTATTGTGAAAAAACAAATAGGTATATATTGGGAATGTGTAAAATACAATTAAAATTATTTTAGTAATTAATGACAAGAAAACCAGAAATATATTTTAAAATACCTATTGGGTTGCTTCTAAAAGTACAATTGAAAAAATAACAGTTTCGATATTTTACCAAATAATATTGGATACAGTTCACAAGAAAAAAAAAAAAAATAGAACCAACCTAGAAACAATAATCCAAAGTGGCATAATAGTCCTTCGATCACATAATGGTAAATACCAAATAGAACTTATACAAAGATACGGGGACCATATATGTAATTAAACCTGATTATTAGAGGCAGACGAGCACGTTGCCCCGTTTCTCACTCATTCACCATCGCCGATAGACGAATCACAGCCGTTGATCCTTCTCTCTCCGGTGAGTGCCCACTCCATCCCCAATTTTTTTTTTTTTTTAATTTTGCCCATTTTTTTCAATCACAGCCGTTGATCATTCTCTCAAGTACAGTTATATATATGTATCGGTATTAGGGTTTTGTATTTGAATTGGTTCTCTTGCTTCTAACGAGCTTTTGGTTGGAAATTAGGACAGTTTAGGGATGTGTGGTGTTTCATTTCGAGCTTTGTGTGTGTATATACGTGTATGTAAAGATATGTACTTATCCACAGAAGCTTTTATGTTATTTAATTTTCTAAGAATCGTGGGAAAAACAAATGACAAATGATTTTTACCACCAAGATTGAGCTAACATACCTAGAAATTTGATTTGGTTGAATTGTGCATTAAGGGCTTGTTTGGTTATAGCTTTCAAGATTAAGCTTTTCTGCTTGTATGCTTAAAAGATTGACTACATTTGGCTACCAAACTTCTAAGTTGATATGTTTTGCTGTGTTGATCTTAAGAAAAAAAAGGAAGTTTTAAGCTAGATACATATTTTTTTTTTTCATGGATAGAAAAAAAATTATATTTTTTCTTAAAGCTGCTACCCAACAAATCCTAAAGTGGTGATATATGCATATGTAGAGGATCCAAAGCTGTAGGCTGTATTGGGGGATTAGAACACGGTATCATTGGGGGATTAGATGCCAATCCCATCATCTTTGGATTATGTATGGATTAATTGTTGGAATTTGTGCTATTTTTAATTGTATTGTTCTAGTAGTTTGAATTAAATTCAGTGTGAATAGTGGTATAAATTTTGGGAGTTAAAAGGTTAAAGATTGAATTTTTTGTTTGATAAAATATATATGCGAAAATGGACCTACAGTGCCATTATCTAGGCTTTTCGATATTTAACTTTAGTTGAAATTTCAGTGTCAACAATGTGAAATGTGACAGTTATAATTAAGCTTATTTTGTTTATTAATTATAGAAAAATTGCAAATAACTTTTAAAAACATTCCTAAAATTTCTAATTAGATAGCTACTGAAAATAGCCACATAACCTTATACTTAGCTGCTTAAGCACATTTTAAAAAAGTAAAACAAAATATAAAAAAACTAAGGGCATTCGTACCGGTCTTTCCATATTGATGATTGCTTCAATTTAATTTCTCATTAAAGAAATGTTGAGAACTGCTCCACATCAATACTTCTATTCTTTTTAGCCATCAAAAAATTTTCTAGAAATATTATAGTAGATTTCTCAATTGAAAAATTTACTATTCACACTTTCTTTATTAAAAAATATTTTTTTATTTGAATATTTTTATAACAAAAAGATATAAAAAGGTTGATTGTATAAAATAAGATTTGAAATTTTTAGTTAGATGTATGAATTTCTTGTTTGTTAAATGAATTTTTAGAAAATGAGGCATAAAAATTAAATGAGAAAAATGATTTTGTGGGGATTCACCAATAGTCTTTCTAACACGGGATCCTCCATGTTAAATTTGTGGAGAAAAATTTATTTGATTAGTCTTTCTATTTCCAGAAAAATTTATAGCTACAATAATTTTCTTTATTGAATAATGCATTATTCACAATTTTTTAGTAAAAAATAATTTTTTTTGCTCTAGTATAGAACAAATACAACAATACATTGGAGAAATATTTTTTCAGAATTTATTATTTTTATATATTAATATTTTGGATATATAAAAAATGTATTTTAAAAAATTTGGTGTCACCTTTTAAATTTTGCACGAAAAATGAATTTTTAGAAAGAAAAATTTTAAAGACAAATGAGAAATACTACTGCGAATGTTCTGAATGCTTTAAATTTACAAAAGTTTGGTGTGAATGTTTTAAATTTGCAAAAAGTTATATAATTTTTTATAAATCTGGTCCTAATCATTCACAGCAGCATTGGTTATCTTATTTTTAAATCTCAAAAACTTATTTTTCATAAAAAAAATAGAAATGGGTTACATTAATTTTTCAAAAAACTCATTTTTACACCTAAAAAAATATTAATATACAAAATTAATAAATTTGAAATATATATATATATATTTAAATATATTTGTGTATTTATTTTATTTTGATATAAAAAAATTTATTTTTTAATAAAAAAATTATGAATAATAAGTGTGCGCCAATTTATTTCTTAAGGAATTAATATTAGGAATAATCTGCTAAATTTTATCTCCATCTCTTCTCTCTGATTGCGGCGAAGTTCTCTCTCATCGAAACCAGCGGCAGCTTAGCTCTTCTGACTTGATCGTTTTTCACAAAAGGTACTCACACCAGCCTGCATTGTTTAATTTCTAGAATATCATTTCTTTCTCTTACATAAATCTGTATTTTTCTTATTGTCCACTCAGTTTCTCACAACAATTTCTTAAAAATATGGGAATACCTAATCTTAATCTAGACTATAGAGCATTCACACACGGCTTTCTCATTTAAGTTTTAATTCTGACATTACAGAAAATAATTTTTGCAAAAAAATAAAAGTAGTTCAGTTTCAGAGGGACGAATTTTCTATACCATTTATTTTTTAATATATAAATTTGAAAAATTTTTAAAAAATATTTCTCAAATATGTTGTTCTATTTTCTCATTTATGTGGAAAAATAATAGAGAAAGTGTGAATAGTAATTGGAGAAATTACTGTAACAATTTTTAGAAAGTGTTTTGGAATAAAAAGACCGGATTGGACACATTTATGCTTTCTCTTTCTCATTTGAAAATGGGAAATGGAAAGATGGTTGAGAAAAGCTGCTGAGAATGCTCCTCCTATAGTTTTGGTAGAAACAAAAGATTATTTTTTTATGAGATTTTCCAACTCATATCTACTGTTGTGAATATTAGATTTCTTCACTCAGAAATCTATTGTGAATATTGCATTTTATCCTAACAATTTTCGGAAGGCTCATAAACATTGATGTGGAACATTGCTTCTTAAGATTTCTCGAAGAGAGAAATGTAAGATAT
>MKEJ01093900.1:0-13238 GCA_001753735.1 Embelia ribes
TAAAAGTAAGATAAAATAATAAAAATAAGTAAATAAAAAAATAGTAATTAATTTAAAAAATGAGGATAAATTTGGTAATTTGTGAGGA
Source organism: Embelia ribes (assembly GCA_001753735.1). Classification (NCBI taxonomy): domain Eukaryota; kingdom Viridiplantae; phylum Streptophyta; class Magnoliopsida; order Ericales; family Primulaceae; genus Embelia; species Embelia ribes. Next base: position 89 of record MKEJ01093900.1, read on the forward strand.
TAAAAGATGGTGGGCCACCGGGGGCTGTGGTGGTGGGAGCAGGGGCAAAAGCAATTTGCTTGTGAAACTCAAGCTCCAAGTTCAAGTTGGGTTATCATTATTATTGATTCTAATAAACTAAACCTTGGAATATGCCCCCCAAAAAAATTGGTGGAACCAATATTATGTTTAGGCAATTTTGCAACATTGTAATATTATTATTAGGTGGGACATCGGATTCAATTAAGAAATTTTAAAAAATAATAATAATAATTTGTGTCCATAGACGTGTTCTGATTAGTTGGAACTGACACTGTCTTTTAGATAATCAAGAAAAATCGTTAATATTTTAATCTATAAGGCGAAACTAAGCAGAATTAATTCATTAGCTAGGCTCCATTTGAGCCCTAACTACAGAGTATCAAAGGAGCCATTATCAAGTTACTTTGAGAGTTGAATATTAATTACTTAGTGACATCATTAAGAATGACCATTCGCTTAGGTTATTGCTAATTAGTAATTTCTAATAATGGAGGGTATTATTGTTGAGAAATAAAGGGGAAAGCAAAGGACGTTTTCAGATGGTTTTTGTTTCTAGTTTCAAGTTTTTTTAATTTCAGTTTCCTTTTTGATTTATTTTCTTTTGGCTACAAAAAATCTATTTTATTTGTTAGTATTTCCAATTAAAACAGAGAACCAACAAGTTTAAGTATAGATAACTGAAAGAATATATAATTTTCAAGATCACCTTTATTTAATCAAATGGTCCTTCACCTATATATGTTTGTGGATCATACTATCGAATTAATTCTTCTTGTAATTAATCATATTGTCATAAATGTTAAGTAGTATCAACGCAAAATTCATCCCATAGTTATCGAAATGAAAAATGGAATCAATAATTATTTTGGAAAATGGAAAATGAACTTTTAAAATATTGCTAAAGGGGAAACGTTGATATTATTATTAATTAAATATTTAATATATGAAATCTACAAGACTATTCATAAGATATATAAAAAAAAAATGTATGCAATTACAAAATTGATCACATATTTTCATGTTAAAATACTTTTAGCATAAATATATATTTTGCCATAAAAATATAATTAGAAACAAATTTTTATTTATTTTTGTTAGCTTTCTAATATAAAGGAAATTTTTTGGAAGCGAGTTTTGGCGACAAGTTTTAGATAAAACGAAGAGTTTTTGTTTAGAAATAGTTTCCGGGATTAAACCGAGTTTTTTGGTAACTATGATCCATCCTACAGATTGAGTTCTTAATAAATTGATCCGAAGATTAATTATTTCTTGCTACTCAATGAAGTTGAGTGCACATAAATTGCAAGAGTCGAACGAAAATTATCCTTAATTCCTAGTCCCAGGATATATAGCTTATGATTATCAGTTCATACAGTGATAGATTTATTCTCAAGCTAATAATTATTTTATGCACAAGCTTGGATATATAATTTTTTGTATTTTCAGTTCATACAGTATGCACAAACATGGATAGCTTAATTATCACCAAACGCTATAAATAAATAAATCTCTTTATAGCAGACACGGTTACCATTCGTAAAGAATTAATAATTAATAATACATGTTTTATGTGATCAAGGACCCTAGCTCTACATGTATATATTTTGGGCTAAATATATATTTTCCAAAGTAGACTATTAATTTAATTAGTTCTTAGAAATGCTGTGTTGCTAACCAGTAGCATCCAACTATGCCTTTTATCTCATAGATAAAAAATAAAAATCTCCATTATTGTGCAAACGCCGCCTTGCAGTCAGGAAATAATTTAATTTGTGTTCGCAACAGCGATAGATTTATTCTCAAGCTAATGGCTTTTTTTTAAATATAGTAATTTAGAGACAGAGACATGCTACTCTCTACAGACATGCATCAATGAATTTTCAATCATTTTAACATTAGTCTCCCAATAATTTACTACTCGCACAGTTAAACCATATTTATTTATTTTCATTCAAAAAAGTGAGAAAACACCGCCATTTTTTTCTGCTACAAGTCCTGAAATAGAAGTCCAAAGCCCGAAAGAGGATAGGAGATGGCGGGAGTGGATGGATGGGCATTGCCTTAAAAATGTTTAGTTACAACAGAATGGCAACATAATCGATATCCTGCGAAAAACACAAGAAACATCTTCCATCCTTTAGGCCACAAGTCGATGTCTTTCTAAGCAGATCCTTGAGTAGAATTGAGGCGCTGGACATCCACCAACTGATAAAGATCACCTCGTCGTTGCTTCTCTAGTGGAAGGTTCGTCCTGAAACCATTTCAAATTAAGAAAAGCACTTATCATGGGCATAGAAACATTCCTTATATTCAGGCTAGAATTGGGTTTCGGAATGTATGGATTATACTGGCTTATATAGCACTAGTGCTAGGTTAAAGGTCAACATTTATGCCTCAAAAGAATCATGTACAGACCCGTCGTGCGTGCATGTATTCCTTGTATATGCATATACATCCCCATGAAGATCTTATGTCAGTAGTAACAGCAAAAATTTGTTTAGCGAAACTGTCCCCAGTTATTCAGGCCTAGTTTTGGGTTGCTGTTTGCAACCTGCTTTTGTTTGCTTTTTTCTTAGAAAAAAAATGCCCGTAGTGTGTTTTATAAAATATTGAAAAACTTGCTTTTAAAAACTTCTTCTTTTTCAATGGCGCTTCTAGAAGCAATCTTAGGGGTGCTTTTAGAATTTGATTCTGATTTTTCTATCATTAATTACCAAAATAACCCCAATAATATTTTCTTCATTTCCAACACAAACCTATTTTTGTCATGTTACAATAAAAGCATCATTTTACCAAACAGCATAGTACTTATCCGAGAATTTTTAATTTTTTTTTTACCAAACACTAGGATAATATCCATTTTAAAATTAACTTTAGGAGCAACTCTAATAAATAGATTTTAAAAACACCAGCATTCCCAAACTAAGCTTAAGTTCAATCTGAAAGTGAAAGCATATAACAGGCATTGTGTTCACAAGTTATACCCACGAACCATCAAATCCAATCGCATTCAATATTGGAAATGATAACCACCAAGTTGGTGAAAAGAAGTTTTCCATTATTTTTCTCGATGCAGAAAAGTATAATGAAGTGAGAACAGAAAAATAGAAAGATGGAAAATAAAATCACCTCCTGAGCTCTATCATAGAATAGTCAATCTCCGATACCAAAATGGCCTCTTCATGTTCTGTAGTGGCCAAAACTTCTCCGAACTGTGACATTTATTTCACTTATTATAAGTATTTAAAAATATTTAGAGAACATCAACAAAGAAAATAATAGCGAGACATCATAACTTTAAGCAATTCAATCACCAAAAAAACAATGTAATCAAACATCCATTTTGTCCACAATGGGCATACATTCTCTAAGGGATGGATACAGATATATTGAAAAACAATGTAGAAAACTAAAATTCACTTACAGGTCCGACAAGAGTGGAGTGGCCCCAAGCAACATAACCAGCACCAGCATCGCGAGCAGGTGAACAGGTTGCTACATATAACTGTCACCAAGATAAATTTTGTGTGCAGGTACTACATGACCAACAGCAAAAAGGCATGTGGAAATTTGATACACCAACCCCCCCGGTCCTTTTTTCTTTTTCTTTTTATGCTGATAAGCACGAAACTAATTGCATAAAGCCAACCCGTTTCATGAATGTACATGGCCTTTAATTCATATTATTGTATGATAAACATAAAAAATTATGGCTATCACAAGTTTGTGATGAATTATTTGACTCCTAAAGATAAGAATGTTTATCTGCACAAAGTGCATTTCCAAAAATCAAGATAGTTTTGTCTGTTTTAGTAAGCAAGGAAAGAACCTAAGAAACAGCTCGGAACTGGGGAGTTCAAGAACAATATGTGCCACCTCACCGAGAGAAGACCCAGCAAAGAAATAAAAATAGAGAAAGTGGTGGGACGTTTATACACAGCTGATTATTTGTCCACGTGAACAAAAAATAACTCTTATGAATCGTAGGGAAACCAGGCATGGATGATAGCATGCACAGAAAAGATCATGAAAACAGCACTAATAAAGTTCAACTAAAAATATGCCCAGGCAATGAAATTGTCAAAATTTAGACAAATGCAATATCAAATATAAGCAAACAGTACCTGATTATCAGCAGCCCTGCATACCAAAGAGAAAGCACCCATCAGCTAGGACGCAACAAGAGGGGGAAAAACAGAGAGTAATTTGCATAGGTCACATGGCAATATTTGATGTGGCAAAGTTTTAGGTTCATTTCCAACTATGCACCATATTTAAATAGCGTAAAAAGTATTTAATTGTAAATACAGAGTATAATGGTGTTGAACAAAAACAAACTAAGACCCATAGGGGTTGTTCTCGGATAGTTGTTCTACTTTTTTACTCGGAAATTGTAGCATGTAGTGTTTGGTAAAAGTTAGAACACCTACTTTAAAAAATCAGCTTCTACTTTTTCTAGGGGTGCTTTTAAAAGTTGATTCTTCTTTTCCTAGCCTTAATAACCAGAATAACTTTAAAATACTTATTAAATTCCCTATCCGTTTCTATTTTTTTATTTTCAGTTAACCAAACACCAAACTATTTCTCAAAGCAGCATTTAAAATTTATTTATCAAACATGAGGATCACTTTTACAATCATCAACTTTTAAAAGTAGATTTGATAGACGGATTTTGAAAATCAATAGTATTACCAAATTAGGTCTAAGTATATTATTTCTTTTTCCAATTTTATGGATTACACATCAAAATGCAGTAACTCATTGTAGGCCAGCAAGTACGTATTAATAAATAATTTACATGATACCAGTTATTAAATTTGCTAATTAAATTTAAAAACAAAACATAATCACAGAACAAGGAAGAAATCAGCAACCTTTAAAATATATATGCATCAAAGGGATGTATACATTGATAAAATGAACATCTGATTAAGTATGCCCTAACTTTTACAAAGTTTAAACTTAAACTGGTTATGGCATACCCTTGTAGGGAAATTATTTAAATCCTAAATCATCCCACACCTTATAAGTTATCAAACCAATATTATTTGGATGCGGTAATGATCATAGATCCCCAAAACAAAAATAGGCACAGAGCCAGCAAGAAATCAGCAGCTTAACAACTATAAATGCATCAGAGAGATGTATGAATTGATGAAATGAGAATCTGATTAAGTATGTCTTAACTTTTAAAAAGTTGAAACTTAAACTGGATATTGGGTACCCTCAGAGTAATTATTTAAATCCTAAACCCATTCCACAACTTAAAAGATGTTTTTTTTAAATCCATAATTTGCAGTTTATCATAAACTCAAACCAATATTGTTTGGGTGGGGTAATGGTTATCCATCCGTAAGAGGGACTGGACTAAGAGGGAGAAGGAGCTCTCAAGTTTCAGATTCGTTAGGTTGACAAAAAGAAACAATCAACCTTAATTTCATATTACATTTATGACTTGAAACCCAAAATCACTCAATGGGTATTTTAGAAACAAAAGCTAGAAAAATGGGAAAGCTCAAACAAACAGGCCCATCCACGTATCAATTACATAGTTTTAACTTTTACCTAGCCCTTTGCAACAACTCCCAATGCAACGGCCCTGTTGTCATGTTAAAAGCCCCAGGATAGCAGATCAAGTGAGCACCTAAAAGCATGACAAGTAACACAGTTAAAATTTAGCAAGTCCCCAAAAGCATGACGACAAGATAAAATAATATGTAGTATGATAGAACCTAATAATCAATTAACACAATATGTAACTCTACTTGACTTCAAGAATCTTTATGAATAATCATAAACGAAAGATTGGGAGATAAATTGTGCATTGCAAGTCATAATGCCCAACGTAAATATTATATGTAAAAAGCATATACTGCAGTAAAAACTCTAATGCATATTACCTAAACTTATTTCAAGAAAAACTACAAGAGTACTTGAAAGCAATTGTTCATCTACATAACCATGAAATCACGCTGAACGCATAACTTAGTTGAGGTACATTGATGGGCAAGAAAAAAGTCAGAAAACAGTAGTGCTCGTATCTTATATCAGAATAAATTCATAATATCAGTCAGTTGGATAGCTAAAATCATAAGATATGTGCAATCTAATACAATAAAAGAAACATTTGGAAATTGTAGTCATCCCACAGCAAATGAGGTGAAAGTTCCGTAGTTCAAAAAGTCAGCGGCTTTCTTTAATTTCTCAATGCTAACATTAAAATAAAGCATGGTATCGGAGAAAATTAAAATGACAATGTAAGTTTTACAACAATTTTGAGTTGTTAACCAAAATAACAAAAAAGTGCAAGCACTCGATATTAAGCACCATTGCAACCATATACTTTTTCAGAAAAAACAAACCTCTTGCCGCATATAACATTGCCAGTTCCTGAAACCGAATGTCATAGCAGATGCCAACACCAATACGGCCGACTTCTGCAAAATCAACTTGGCTGTTATATAACCATGCTTCTAAAATACACTTTGTTCGAGTAACAAAAACAGCAGGATACTTCATGCAAAGGCAAAAAATAGATAATCATAAAAGATTGTTTAAGAATTAATTTCTTTCTTTTTTATTAACAAACGAGAGGCATGAAAGCTACATTGGTCAAACTTGAACCTCCATAAGAAAGCGTGAAAGGTAATGCCAAAGGAATGGTGCAATGTTAAGACAAAATTCCATAGCAGCATAGCCTATGCTATCTGGGTAAATAGTTTCAACTTCGGAAATGCTCCACGTGTCACGCTTATTCTTAATATCACGCGAGGCACTTGGATCCTAATAACTTCCATGGTATAAAATTTAACCAAAAGCAAGTAATTAAAAACTTTATACTTCAAAACAAAATATAAGCTTTAAGCAAATATATATGGACAATTCCTCATAATATATGTATATATATGAACTATTAAACCGTCATCGACATAATCTTGGATTCATGTCAGCCCCAAATTAAGCTAACTCCCCATTTGGCGTTGCCAGAGTGAACCAATTGTGCTGAGGCCAAAAACAAGAAAAGAAGGGGTTTACAGAGTGAACAATGAGAATAACAACAAAGAGACAAAAACCTGTATCCACAACGGTGGGTGTTTCCCCAGCAGTAAGAGTCTTTGATTCTTGAAAGCTAATCTTCCCTGGAATATCAATATCGAAAAGGTGTATCTGCAATGAAATATAACAATTCAAAAGTTAAAAACCCCTGAACAGATAATGCAAATAGCAAACTTCAAATCAGTTTAGGACTAAAAACACAGAGTTTGTTTCACATGATTCAACATCAGAGAAAAATGGTAAAACCCACAAATAGAATTTATGCAGATAGATGATGATGACTCTCAATGCATAAGTTAATTTAGAACAATACTATAGGCTAATATTGTGTGCTATATTTGTAGGAACTAGCTATGTAACCAAACCAGTCAAACTGACTTCCCCATGTAATGACTCGAGTCAGATAAGACCAGATGAGAATAAAGGTAATGGAATAAAATAGAGCCCTTACCCTTGAAAAAAGAGCGACACTTCAGAGCAACAAAAACAGTAACAATTTTTCAATATCTTGAATCAAAAAGGTTCCCATAACCATCGCAAATACGCAATTTAGTACCCCCAATGTTTTCATTCTGTCAGTGTTTGGATGGAATCAGTTGTCGGGGTGTCAATTTGCATACTTGTAAATTGGTTGGCTAACCTATTAGTTCACATATATATACTCATTTTGGGCTACAAATTAAGAGTAGACTAGGGTACTAAAAATGATTTTTCCACAATACTAGTTAAAAGTACTGTTTACAGTGTTAGGCTTTCGGAATACCAATTAAAAGACAGCCTTATATTCTTGTAAGATTCTGTGCTTATGAAGTTCCAAACCTAATATAGCCCCTATTCTTGTAAATTATGTCCTTATAAAGATCCCAACCTAATATCAATTTCAAGGGATCAATTCTAATCCAAAAAAAATTATAAGAGGCACTAAAAATTTGATTGTGTAGATACCTTCCGATGTTTTGCTTTAAGCTCCCCATCACTATCAAAGATACAACAGGAATTATACAACTTATCCCCACAACGCTCTGGTATAGAACCACCAACAATAGTGATTTTCAGAAGTCGAGCAACTTCAGACAACATAGTCGTTGAAGGAGATGCCTCCCCACCCGCCTCAATGTCCTCGGCATAAACTGGAAAGCTATCGTTTGAATATGGACTGTTCCATATCTCCTGTGATGAGAAGATTGACAATATCAATAATGCCACGATTCCGTTGAATGGAATAATGTTAAATGAGTCTTATAGCTAGCAAACTTAATGGACAAGACGTGCAGCTCATACAATAATAATCGAAAATATTCACCACTATTTTCTGGGCTAAACACTCAATTTGTATTCAAATATAATGGAATGTCCACTTTATATATAGAATTGGCAAATCACCAACAAATGCATAACCTTGGAAACAGCACCAAATTTTTTTGACAGTTTGGCAAAACAAGTTATTGTGTTATACATATAACTAGAATCTTTTTTCCAAAAAGTAACCAGGGTTGTAGGTCTCAATCTCATAGCGGGCTACTATTGCGACTCGCCAAAAGAATGGAATAAGAATTGGAAAAAAAAAAAAAGAGCAACATATTGGTATTTATGGAAGTACATGCTTTTGTTGCTGACTCATTTCTGTCTCACAAGCAAATCAATCCATGTGATTTTAGCATTTAGTCCTCCTGTTGGTAAAAAACAGGAAATATCCAATAGCGTAAAGAAACAACCTATTGATGCCTCTACCTTTTAAAGAAAACAATGCCCAGCTTTCATGGAATTTTCCTCACAGTAAGCACATACCCATTCACATATAATTAACAAAAATGCTTACAGGCAAGAGAACAAGTTTAGCGCCCCTTTTTGCAGCATCTTCAATGGCTTGACGAGCATGAGCAATATTCCTCTCCTTGTCCGCAGTCACGGACAATTGGCACAGTCCTATATTAAACTGAAAACCATTTTACACGTAAAGTAACCAAGCAAAAATAAATATAATAAAACATATATATATACTGATATAAATGTACATATACGTAAGCATTTATAGAAGGAAAAATATTATATAATGAACAACAAATTTGCATAGTTGGAAAATGTGAAGGAGCCAACTTCAAATACTCTAATAATTATGGTATAAAAACAGGGTGGCAAAATTCGTCATTGTACTCTCATAGTCTAATTAAAATCCTCAACCAGATTCCTTGAATTCCTGACTTTGTTCTTAGGATGATGGGGTGAAAGTCTCCCCTATGTTGGGTCCACTGATTCATCACTTGAAGAAGTAACAGAAAATAAATTTCCCCGTCTAATAATGTCTGACTAGTCATTGTTTCCTCATACTTTAACTGATAAATTCCATTTTCAAGCATAGATATAAAGCTAAAACATGCGATACAATAAAGGAAAAACGATGTGAAATGTGAGTGCAATATTCTTAATTTCCAAAAGGCTCAAAACAACCCGTTCAGATACATTCTTTAACGGAAATTTTTATACAAGATGAATATACATGCTTGCAGATTAATAAAAACTGTGAAAAAATAAAAAATACATATATATGCAGAAAATTCTCAATTAACTTTTCAGTTAAATTTTGTTATTCCTTAAAATATACTAAACATTCTAATTAAATTATATGTTTTAAATTTTAAAATATATCTACATTGAAAATCTATTCTTTTTAGTAACTAAACAAAAACAAAATAGTTGATAATCAAATGTTTCACCACACCGAGTACTGGTGAATAGAAAATTGTTCCAAATGAAAAACCAACTCAACAACATAAAAGAAAACACAACTTCAAATAACGAGCAATTAAAGTACAAACAATTCAATAATATGAAGAAGAATTACATGAATGCATATGTAACTGACGAGGGGAAGGGAAGTAACGGATTGATCCTCTCAATTTCCAGAAAACTTAGGAATGTTCCCAAATAAATCATTACACCAGGAAAATACAAAGATTTACATAGGATGAAAAACAACTCATGAGGATGCAAAAATAATAATAATAATTGAACGGAAAATTATACAAAGATTACGGATGAAAATTTGTGAATCCTAAAACATGCTTGCAGATACATTCTTTAATGGCAATTTTTATACAAGATGAATATACATGCTTGCAGATTAATAAAAACTGTGAAAAAATAAAATATATATATATATATGCAGAAAATTCTCAATTAACTTTTCAGTTAAATTTTGTTATTCCTTAAAATATACTAAACATTCTAATTAAATTATATGTTTTAAATTTTAAAATATATCTACATTGAAAATCTATTTTTTTAGTAACTAAACAAAAATAAAATAGTTGATAATCTAATGTTTCACCACACCGAGTACTGGTGAATAGAAAATTGTTCCAAATGAAAAACCAACTCAACAACATAAAAGAAAACGCAACAAATAACGAGCAATTAAAGTACAAACAATTCAATGATATGAAGAAGAATTACATGATTGCATAAGTAACTGATGGGGGAAGGGAAGTAACGGATTGATCCTCTCAATTTCCAGAAAACTTAGGAATGTTCCCAAATAAATCTTTACACCAGGAAAATACAAAGATTTACATAGGATGAAAAACAACTCATGAGGATGCAAAAATAATAATAATAATTGAACGGAAAATTATACAAAGATTACGGATGAAAATTTGTGAATCCTAAAACATGCTTGCAGATACATTCTTTAATGGCAATTTTTATACAAGATGAATATACATGCTTGCAGATTAATAAAAACTGTGAAAAAATAAAAAATACATATATATGCAGAAAATTCTCAATTAACTTTTCAGTTAAATTTTGTTATTCCTTAAAATATACTAAACATTCTAATTAAATTATATGTTTTAAATTTTAAAATATATCTACATTGAAAATCTATTCTTTTTAGTAACTAAACAAAAACAAAATAGTTGATAATCAAATGTTTCACCACACCGAGTACTGGTGAATAGAAAATTGTTCCAAATGAAAAACCAACTCAACAACATAAAAGAAAACACAACTTCAAATAACGAGCAATTAAAGTACAAACAATTCAATAATATGAAGAAGAATTACATGAATGCATATGTAACTGACGAGGGGAAGGGAAGTAACGGATTGATCCTCTCAATTTCCAGAAAACTTAGGAATGTTCCCAAATAAATCATTACACCAGGAAAATACAAAGATTTACATAGGATGAAAAACAACTCATGAGGATGCAAAAATAATAATAATAATTGAACGGAAAATTATACAAAGATTACGGATGAAAATTTGTGAATCCTAAAACATGCTTGCAGATACATTCTTTAATGGCAATTTTTATACAAGATGAATATACATGCTTGCAGATTAATAAAAACTGTGAAAAAATAAAATATATATATATATATGCAGAAAATTCTCAATTACTTTTTCAGTTAAATTTTGTTATTCCTTAAAATATACTAAACATTATGATTAAATTATATGTTTTAAATTTTAAAATATATCTACATTGAAAATCTATTTTTTTAGTAACTAAACAAAAATAAAATAGTTGATAATCTAATGTTTCACCACACCGAGTACTGGTGAATAGAAAATTGTTCCAAATGAAAAACCAACTCAACAACATAAAAGAAAACGCAACAAATAACGAGCAATTAAAGTACAAACAATTCAATGATATGAAGAAGAATTACATGATTGCATAAGTAACTGATGGGGGAAGGGAAGTAACGGATTGATCCTCTCAATTTCCAGAAAACTTAGGAATGTTCCCAAATAAATCTTTACACCAGGAAAATACAAAGATTTACATAGGATGAAAAACAACTCATGAGGATGCAAAAATAATAATAATAATTGAACGGAAAATTATACAAGGATTACGGATGAAAATCTGTGAATCCTAAAACATGTATTACACATTCTTGATAAGTTTTCTATGTAAAACAATTTATCAAAGTCCATTTCTAAAGTTTCACTACATGTTAACTTCGACTGAAAAATAACGAAGGTCTGACTTTGAGTAGAAATCTGTTCTCAATATAAAGATTGATGACAAATTCAAGAACACAAAAACAATAGGGTAAAATGCTATGGGTACAGAAAATCATTACAAAATGGGCAAACACCATGGTTACATCCAGTGCTTTGATCTTTTTCTAAAGAATACGATCAACGCACCTACCATAATCATCCAATCCATAAATCTCAATAAAATGGGGTAGGCTAAAAGAACCAAAACAAGATATCAAGTCAGTTCATTAAAGTGAATTTTTGACACCACTTGTCCCTATCCAAGCAACATGCTGACCTATTTGCATTCTTAAATGTCTACCTCCACATTTCCTTTATATTCTCACATTAATATTCTTACACTTTGTAAATGGAGCACTCAGTTCTCTTTCTTATATACCCAAACCACCTTAGATGATTCTCTTTCATCCCAGCCTCAGCCGCATCCGTTTTTGATAAATTTGTGAAAGTCCATTAATGAAGTCTCACTACAATTTAGATTTCATTGAAAAAATGAGGAAACACTGATGACTTGTGAGTAGAATAATTTTTTTGTAAATCGGCAATCCCACTAATACTCCAAACTAATCGCTACACCAAATTTTAGGGACCCTCTCAATCCCTTTGGGATTTGCTAGATTGTTCCCTCTGAACCAGGGAATGTTCATCCCTAATTCTATTTTGGTGTGGAGACCCATGAGTGCACAGTTAGTAAGTCTGAGAATATTGATGTGGGAACATAAATGAAAGGCAAAGGTAGACCTCAAAAAAATGGAAGCAAGTAACGCATAGGGATACGAGGATTACATTACATAAATATATGAGCAAGTTCACGTAACCACCTAACATGACACTTATTTTGGCTCAATGTAGCTGACCCCAACTTATCAGGATTTTAAGGCAGCCTTGGATGACATTATGATCAATGCATCATTCTCTATATCACATCCGCTATATTAAAGTTTGAGGGATAGGAATTTAAATTTAGGGCTTTAAAATAGATACTCTACATCAGACAATGGCGGAAATTTTTGCAAATTAATCATATAAAAATTTTGAAAATTTCGCAAATACAAAT
>MKEJ01093905.1:0-10240 GCA_001753735.1 Embelia ribes
CTTCAATGTGAGGTAAGGGATTCATTGAGTTTGTACTTAGGGTTTAAAACCCTAATTCACCATATTGCAATTAGATGATTTATTGGTATTTTTATATGTAATTAGGGATTGATTTCTCGTAAATTCCTCATGGATGATCGTGAATTTGACGGTGATCTCTTTAGCGAAAATTGTTAGAACTTTCTCCAAGTTTCTTTATGAAGTCATGCACTCAATCTCAGGTGCGGTTAAAATTTATTGTAATTATGGTTAGAACCACGAGTCTTTGTGTGATTGTGTTCATGAGTTGTGATTATATGCTTTTGTGCCCTAATATGTGGTAGAAAATTTGTGTGCTATTATGAGTAGTATAAATTGGAAAAATTGAGTTGATTTATATTTGAAAGAAGAAAATATAACGAGAACATTTGAATTGAACAAATAAACTGAGTTCTACGTTTAGAGGGTGCGAGGACCGGTCCTTTAAATGGAGAATGTGTGTATTTAGGGGTTGATGGTTAACCCTTAATTGATGATACATAAGAAGATGCGATGACTGACCCTTTAAACTTGTACATGTGAAGTCACAGGAGAAGCACAACCCGGGAGTATGTGTGTTAAACTGTGGTGTTGAAGTGTAAAAATATGAAAACTGAGTATAGTGGTATTTTCTTTCCTTATTTCTTTCCCGAGTAGTGTTTGAGATATATGTTGTGCTTTTGTTGTTCATGTTCCCAAGTATATATTTTCTTGTTATTCTACTCACAAGTATAGTAAAACTAACCATCTGTTTGGGTTTATTTTGTATCTCAAATAGGGGTGGAAACAAATGGAGTTCACTTTTAGGATTGGAGTTGGTGGAACTCACTCGAGTTTGTGGGTAGTAGTTCTATTTTATTTTAGTATTACAAGAATAATGTTTCGTTTATTTCAAAAACTGTAGCCTGTCGAGCCAATATGATAATTTATTTTGAGATTTTTAGTATTTTAAAATAAATTGGGTAAGTTCTCTTAGCCCGAGTAGATGTTTTATGAGATATTGAGAACTTAAATATTTATTTGAGATTTATTTATTTCCATTATGTGCGATGTTGTGTGAGAAACGCGCTCGGAAAGCATTTTAAATTCCGAGGCGTTACACTAGTGGATATAATTTTCATCCAGATAGTGAAATTATAGCAATACGCTATAAAATTCATTTTAAATACTACTATCCCTAATGTTAGTAAGAAGTATATGAATTTGTCAGATACAACTACACTTATGGAAATAAATTTGTTTTCAATATAGCTTCTAATATGCTTATTAAGTGGAATGAAAATAACTTTTTCGAGACATGGTCTCTTCCTGAAGAGACTGAGCCACAACTTATTCTGAATCAAGAAATTAATCAGATTATTCAGTTTGGAGATGTTGAGAACAAATTTGCACCTCAACATATAGTTAGAATACCCATAGCCTTTTCCACTAGATCTTATTTTAGTAATATCTCTTTAGTCTCTAATAGGACATCGGACTAATAGGGAAGAAATAGAAAATATAGAAACAATTAGAATTTGTTAGAATCAGGTTCCTTACTTCTGAAACGAGTTTTCCTTTCAATGATTGATTTAAGTCCAGAAAGTGAATTTTGACAAATTCTTAATAGAGAATTTTTTCAACCCAAAAATTAAGAGTTTTGTTAGTGGTATTTTAATTTTTTTTTATGAAGAGTTACAATATTTCAAAAATGAATGTTATTCTTATATGGAAAGAACTGGAGATTATAAAACTTTTGTAAATTTGTTTTTATCATTTTATATTGATAAACAAGAAAAGTAAATTCTTACGTTACAAAAATCTTGGACAAATTTACAGGATGAAAATATTTTCTCTGTTTTTCCTCCCCTAGAAAGAATTTAATTAGTCCCTTCTTCTTTTGAAGTAACTGAGTTTATAAATTTAAATAAATTTGAACAAGCTCATGTTTTACTATTAAAAAGAAAAATTCTTAAATAAAATCCCAAATTGTACTAATACTTTTTTTGTTTGTTTAGGCGATCAATTTGTTGAATTAGATGAAATATTATCTTCTAGAAAAATTATTCTCAACTTAAATCATTTTTTGAGAATTTGTCTAAACAAGCATCATCCAAACCTAGTATTTCTAGGGAATCACCATTAATCCAACCTCCCACAAAAATTGATTACTTTACGTTGGAATCTAATATTGATTATATTCAAATTCTTGAACAAAACTTAAAAGAACTCCGTCTTAACCCTATTTCTCAATTAGCTCCCTTAGAAATAGAATCAGATCAATTTGATACTGACACCTCTAACCCTATTCATGACTATGATGATATTCAATAGCTGTTAGAAATATTCTCACAACAATGTTATATTAATTCTATTCATGAACCTAAACCACTTCAAAAATATTATTACAATCTTCCTTCCCCTTAGGCTCTTCTTTTCAAAAAATCTAAATCTTTTCAAAATTCTTATTCAGGAAAAAGCCATCTAATAATGGAATTTAGATGAACTAAATGATAAGCAAATTTTAGTTGTTGTTCATTGCATTATGATGTATTCTACAGTTTGTCAACAATACATAAATTCTGATCATGCCATAGCTAAATTTATAGTTACAAGTTTTGTAGGCCAACCTAAAGGTTGGCGGGATTCCTATCTGACCCTCGTACAGGCACAAAGTCTTAACCCGTAAAAACATTGTTAAGATAGAATCCAATTATGCTTGTAGTAGTGTTATGAGTCATACTATATAGTAGAAGTTGCGCTATACACATTATGTCTTTTAATTCTACAATATTTTGTAGGACATACTACTCCGCCTCTAAAAAACTTACTACTTTACTTCAAATTTTGAGATATCCTTCTCTAACACATTTTCGTTGTTATAATGACACTTTTCTTTCAAGAGTAATGCAACTTTCAAATTCTAATTTTGTACATTTGAAATCCAAATTTATTGATGGATTATCACACTTATTTGTCGAGAAAGCACTCAAAGCACTTAGAATTCAAATGATGGTATTAATATTAATTACGCACAACTTACATATGGCGAGTTAATTAATAGCTATATTCAAGAAGGTTTAGTTTTATGTAGTAACATAAAGCTAAAAAATCAGCCCAAAAAACAACATTTAATAGAAAAGCACTAATTAGGTGAATTCTGTGAATAATTTCCTTTTGACTTAGGTAAACCTCCAATTCCTCCAGGTCATAAGCTTAAGTATAAGCGAAAAATGATTTCTCGTAAGACCAAACCTCACAAGACCAAATCTCATTCTTATTATAATTCCAATAAAAGGAATTATAAAAGAAAGATATACAAAAAGCCTTATAAGCTTAAGAATCCCCCAATAAGTGGCAAAAGAAAAGCCAATTATTTAGATATTTCTTATCATAAATGTGGCAAAATAAATTACTATGCATCCTAATGTTGGACCAAAAAAGCCCTTAATGAGATAGAAAACGAGCAATTACATCCTCAATTATCTAAGCTCATGCTAGTTGATAATAGCTTTAGCTCTTCTCTTGAAGATGAAGTGGTTCCTCCTCAATGAATCTTCTTCTGATCATTCATCTTCATCAGATAGTGATTATAAATGCAATGAAATCAACTATTGGAAATCCATAATTGAGGTGAATGGTCTTAATATTTTGAGTTCTGACCAAGATAGCATTATCAAAATATTTGATTCAATTATTGATACTTCTTCTCCTTTAGAGGATAGACTGATTGAGTGAGAAATTGATTTTAATAACATATAAGATTATTAGTGGCCTTATTTTTTTTGCATGTGTTGCAGTAACAGATTAGCAACTAAGATATAAGTGTTGCGCGTGCAATAACAATCGAGACAAATGTGATTTGTTCTCAATAATAAATTTGAAGAAAAGTTTTAAATTAAATAGACAAATTATTATTTAGAAAAGTATTTTTCATATAAAGAGAAGTGAATCCAAAAGCCCCAAAAATATAGCCGGTGTCCGTAGTTAAAGAATGAAAAAAAAAGTACGAAAAGATTAAAATGAGAGAGAGTGAACGAGAGAGAGGTAGACGAGGGTGCACAGGTAGCGGATATTATGGAGTGGGTTAAGTAACTTACATAATAAATTATATATTTATCCCTAGTGGTGAAATATATTTCAAATTATACCCATAAAGAAAAGGGAAAAACCTTAAAGCATGGCTAAAGTTGAAGGACAAAATAGGTAAATAAAAAATTAGGCTTTGACAAAATATGTAAAGCATGGCCTCTACATATATTAATACTATAGAAATACACCAATCGTCCAAAAATCCATTTTGAATACATTATGTGTTATATTGATCAACGCACAATTTATAACTAGATAAGTTCTTATTTGTAAATATTAGATAGATGATTGTTTAATATTATTTGAATTTTGATATCCTGTTTTTTTTTCTCAACTGACAGATCATTTTCATGTTTTCACTTGAATATAAAATACTTTTGCATAAATGAATTGCCTAAACTTTTTATGTAGCATATGAATAAAACAAACTATAATATTGATTGCTCTTACTAGCTAAATGCTTAATTAAAAAAGCATCTTAAGATTCAAGTTCATGACATCTTGATTCATTATAAATTACATACCTAATATATAAAATGTATTTCAAAGATTTTACAAAAACTTATCATACATACAATTGTAGAATTGTTTCTTCATACATTCAATACTCAAGTGAATATTAAAAAAGGTAAAATTTCCATTGTGTAAAATGTAAATAACTCATGGCAGAGGTTTTCATTAACTTTGTGTATCTATTTATCTTCCAATTTAGATTTAGTTGAGATTACCATTATTTTAAAATTTTCCTATGTATGTATAGGAAAAAGAGTGATTATTTAAATTTATATTGATTTTATTTTTCATATGTATCAATATTCTTTTTTCTACGTGTCAAAACTTATATGATGATATTTAGAAAATTTTTACATTCTTCTACGTATAAAATTTCAATGATTTAAAAATTAAGATAAAAGTGTAGATGTATAATGCATGGAGGGGAATTTGTTTCTCATTAAATGATAGCATGCTATCAAAGTACAAGTTCAAGTCAGTAGCATATAATTAAGTGTATAGTTATAATCAATTTTAAATGTAATATTTATTGCTCATAGTAGAAGGTTATGCACAAAGTTTTGTGCATACTTATGCACTGGCATCTTATGTATTGTAGTTAACACGTTGAGCTCGAACCCATGAATTACAAACTACAAAATTAATGCATATTTTTGGTGCGTTGATAATCATAATCTAAATTTTTTGGATTACTTCTCTAAAACGTACTTCTTCCGTCTCATTTTAATAGACTTTTTTTTTTCCACAAGTACTCCCTCCATCTCATACATATAAGTCTATTTTTTTTTCACACTTGGATTAAGAAATTACAATTGATGGTGATAGAAAAATTAATTTTATCACTACTCTTCCAAAAATACTCTTCATTGCACCCTATTAATTTTTTTTATATTGTAAAAATTGATTGGTATTGATAAAAAAAAAATTATCATATTAAATAGAGACATAATTGGAGAGATTTCTCTTCACACTTTTCTTAAAAAGAAAATATAGCTATATATTGGGACGTACGAAAAAAGAAAGTGAACTTATATTTGTAGGATGGATGGAATATGAAGAAAGAGATATTAATATTGTTGTAACCCAAAATATTTTTATTTTCTTTCCTACAATACTTCTAATTAATGCTACCATTTTGCGCTAACTTATAATAGATAGAATAATTAAATTACTACAATAAAGAAGGGTATTTTAGTAAAGTGATTTCTCAACCATTTTTCTAAAATAGAAACTGAATTATATATTGTGATGAATTAAAAAGAAATACAAGCCTATTTTTTCATCAAGTATTAAAAAAGATAAATTAATATTATTGAAATTCAAAATATTTTTACTTTCTTTCTTACAATACTCCTAATTAATACTACTATTTTGCACTAATTTATGATGAATGGAGTAATTAAATGACTATAATAAATAACAGTATTTTAGTAAAGCGATTTCTCAACTATTTTACTAAAATAGAAATTGAACTATATATTAAAACGAATTGATAAAAATATAAACCGATTAAAATAGAACAGATGTGAGAGTATCATTTATGGAAAAAAAATCACTAGATATAATTTATTTAAAGATTATTATATTAGCATGTCATGCGGCATCCATGTCAATCTCGGTGCACTATTTCAGTGAAATGATTTTCCGTGCATGCATAGCTTATAGCTTAATAATAAAGTGTAAATACTATTATTTATGTGATACAGAAAATAATTAAGATTTAGGGTTAGTTATGTCATTGTACAAGCTGGCACTTTCCTGCGCAGAGAGCACTCCGAAGGACCAAACCCAGTGACGTATTCCGTTTGACTCGGCTATTAATCCTAGCCGTCCATCACTCAAATGGAATTTAGTGCTCTCGTGCCACGTCACCCACGAGATATTCTCTACCAGATTTCACAAGATGTACGTTTCCGTAATTTATTTGATGTACTTGGAGAAATTATGCACATCAATTCACTATAAATTGTGGGTATATATATATATATATATATATATAGAGGAGCGGATCATACAATAAATATTTTTACAAAAAATTTTACAAATTTTATTGACCGTTGAATCTGAAGCGATCCAATGGCTAGGATATATTCTATTTTTCTACTTTCTTTTTCTCTATATTTTCTGATATATCCTAGCTATTGGATTGCTTCAGATTCAACAGCCAACAAAATTTTTAAAAATTTTTGTAAAAATATTTATCCAAAAAACTATTCCCCCTATATATATATATATATATATATATTACGGTCCAACGACTATTGTATCTTTGTGATCCGTCTGTAGCGGTGATACATTGCCTACCTAACTGCCCAGCGGCGGTCCCAACAGAGGGGGGATCAAAAAATTTTATGATATAGGTGTATAAATGTCAAAATTTTCTTTATACTACTATAATCTGGCTCCTCTAAAAAAACAAATTAACTCTATAATAGAGGATAATAAAATTTTATTATTCTCACTCAAAAATCTTAGATCTGCCAATAAATTATGAATTAGCTACTATAATTTAAGAAGAATATTTTTTTTTGAAAATTTTAAGAAGAATATTTGACAGCGAGGAAAGCTCTTATAGTAATATCTTGGTAGGAATCACCACCAATTGCCCTGCTCCCCTATTTTATTGGCAAAGAATAAAAAAAATTTATGCCAAAATTTTATTTAATATGTACTACTAATGAAGTTTAAGAAAAATTTTTAGGTTCAAATGTTCAATTCACATTAAATAACAAAAGTTGTAGTTGCACATGACCAAAACTCGAAGAAGTAATTTTGGCCCTTCTTGGTCATGCAGAAATGTTCAAGAACTCGTACGATACGGAAATTCAGTGTTTGACAAACTTGAATTTACAATCCATATCGATTATAATCAAAATCTAAATTGTAGATTCCATTTGTTTTGAGCTAGATTTATTTGATTTCATAAGATGGATGTTGAAGTAGGCGGAGCGAGGAAGGGATAGGGTGGGCCCACGATCCTTCCCGATCCCCTGATATATTTATGAAAAATTTAATTTTTTTTATTTAATCTATAGATGGCTTCCTCTGGAAAAAAAAAAAATATAAACTCTTATATAAATCACATGATCTTCCTATCCGTAAACCCTGATTCCATCGCTAGATGTATTAGGCCTTCAGATTATTTAAGTTAGAGCACATTTTGGTATCTTCCCTTCCGCATGATGTCGTGGATAATCGGTTTCTATTATGGCTCAAAATTATGAAAGTAAAACAGTAACAACAAATTTATAAAGAAAGGAAATTTTATGCATAAAAGTATGTAGTAAATTTTTACATATATTCATTTATTTTTTGACATGTAAGAAAAAAATTAACAATATTGTTATAAATAAATAATCTCTTTCCTATATATTAATCTATTGATATGTAAGAAAAAAATTAACAATATTGCTATAAATAAATTATCTTTTTCCTATATGTCAATAGATTAATGGATACATGTAGGAATTTCCTAAATAATTATATCTATAAAATTCATTGCATTAACAAAAAATACAAAGATCCAACAAGGCAAACATTCATAGCCAAAAATCAAAATAAAACCAGGCCGAAAATATACCGAGAAAACCAAATGGTTAATCCCCAAAAAAATCTATATAACCAGACCATAACTACAAGAAATCTCTTCCTCACCACCTACGTATCGCGGATTTACTCGATATTATTAACCAAGAATACGTATTTGATTTAAACCCATCCGACATCTGACACCTCTAATATTTTTTTCTTTTTGGAAACCCCATTTTAAAAATCTTTTGCAATTGTTTGAGTCTCACAAAATAATAAAAATTGATCTCTCATATTATCCAGACATTATAAGTGTTTAAAAATTTATAATTTTACATGTATATTTATGAGGTTGAAGTTTATAAAAACAATTAATTTTGATTTTTTTTTTTATGTGGAGTCCACATAATATTTCTAGTCGTTATGGGATGTGTTATAAAGCTCATAGTGCGAGTTTCGAGACAGAATATTTATATCGTCAAAACAATAAAAAGTGTAGATAAAAATTAGTATCAAAATGAATTGTTCAAATAGGGTTATGGGAATGATCCTAGGTCGATGAATTAAAATGTGAATGGCTTGTATATATACAATCTTATGTGCACGTAAGAGATATAATCTAGTATATTGCATGCACACAGAGGTGGAACTACCACACACGCGCGCGTGTGCCATCTGGTAGGTCGATTCGTCATAGAACAACACCGCTGGGATCGGGCTCGGGCTTGGTTGCGCATAGCGCGCTAGAAGGTCCTTGTCCTTATCCGATTCCGGGTAGGGTTAGGTACAAGGCTAACGGCTGGATGCACGTTTGGACATTGTATTTTAATTAAATACTTTTAGTAATTATAGAAAGACACTAGAGTTTTGGAAAATTGTGGAATAACCCCCAGAGCTTCTAGAAAAACCCAATAACCATTCGATTCGTAACTTGATCGCTCTTAAATATTGCACAAGGAGAAACTAACAAGTATAATAGGGACGATTGTAGTTTTACCGGTAAGATACCGGATTTATCGAACCAAACGACTCCTATTGATTTAGGAAAATTAAGATTTAATCATTTTTAGCTAGTTTCATTTCAAGTAATTATTTATCTAAATTATTACTACTCCTAAAATAAGGTTTTTCTTGTTTTTGAGAGCAGACAATATGAACAAAACGAATTAAAGTTATAAAACAATTAACTAAAAATCTTGCCCCTTAGCAGTGAATGAAGTAGTTTCACTTTCTCCCCTAATTCATAACAATTAAACTTCGTCTAAAATTAATTATAATTCACTAGTGCACTAATTCTGATATAATTTAACTTAGGATATCATCGATTGTTTGTCAGACACCATAACTACGTCTAAGCGATTCTTAGGCTGACTAGACAGATTAAAAATCATAGAATTAATAACTAATTAGTCCCAATTCATATTATATTAATCATATTCAATTAATTACTTATTAGGGAATAGGCTTACTTCCTTCATCACCTTAGGGTAAGAAGGTGCTTAAGTGATCAAAATTAAATTAATTAAAAGATATTTAAGAACTAAAAATTCAAAAGAAAGTATGAAAGAAAACATAATTGAGATCGATTTCTTGCAATAACAAAAAAAGATAGTAATAATATTGATAAACGAACAATTGAAATGACAATTAATTCATAAACAACAAAGCAACAACAATAATAATAATAAAATAAAAGCAAACGCGATTTTGTCAAGTACTAGATAGTTTAGAACAATTTCACGATTACGAAAAAGAAGAGAACAACAAGATATGGAGTTGTTATGGCCCCCACACCCAACTTCTTTTGAATCTCTAAAGTTTTAGAGAGAAAAAGAAAAAAAAAATTAAATTAATGAATTGTGTGGAGAAAGAAAGACAAAAGAAAAAGAATAATAAATGAAAAGAATATGGAGGCTAGGGTTGTAACCCTCTACGAAAGAGTCAGTTAAATATAAATCCTTAGATCTATTTTACATCTTATTTTTGGAATAAAATAATACAAATAAAGTGGCTTCGAAGTTAAATAGTTTGGTTCGTACAACTTTACACTATTTCACGAAAAAAGTCATAAATTGTTCTAGAAAATTCAGAATTGAGCTCTATTTGAACT
>MKEJ01093915.1:0-17100 GCA_001753735.1 Embelia ribes
ATTATTATCAATTATATTCAGAAATTATTATTCGACTAGTTCAGAACCAACAGATTTTACACTAATTTTTACTAGTCGCGGTAAATATTTCTTCATCCGGTTGGGCCATCCGGAAATTTGATTGTCCACGATGATTGTATTTTCCTAACGTGGTCATACAAGTACAACAAAGAAAAGAAAAAGAAAAAACTGTAGTGTTGGTAACAACAAAATTTTCGTCCCTCTGGAGGGAATTATACCTAGAATTTCTTAAGAAACCTCCGTCTCTTGGATAACAAAACATCGTTTTATATTTAAAATTTAGAGTTTTGCCCTTTCGAGTAATTTTTTTTTTTAGATTAAGAAAAAGTTAGATGCATCTATTTTATAAAATCCATCATTTTTAGATCTCCATCCTAGAAGTAGAACACCCAAATTTATCTTAATTTGGAAGCAAAATAATAATAATAATAATAATAATAATAATAACAATAATAATAAATTTTTAATTTAAAAAACTGCAACTAAAGAAACGGGAAGAATCCAATTATTATTTTTAATTCTTTGTCTAAATTCTTTATTGCATCATTGTATTATTATCATGAATTATCATACAACATATTGAATGGCAGCCTTTGAAAAGCATGTAGATCTTGATCTAGATCCACCCAAGATGATATTTGATTTAGGTGCACAATATAATGGTTTCATATACAATTGTGCTAGGTGTATAATATTCTCTGAAAAATCATTATTTTATTCTTATAATTGGAATATAATATGTAAAAGTTGAAGTGGGATTTGGGCATTGGGCTCTAGGGATTCCCTCTTCTACCTGTATCTATCTATCCATGAGCACCATTAAAAAAATTATATTGATCATAGAAGTATAATCTAACAATAAAAGTTTCTGGAAATAATTTTACAACTATATGCGCTAAACTCTTATTTCCTCACAATTATATTATTTTTAGGAATGCTAGAGACCATTTATATACCCCCTCTATGTATAATAAATGTCTAGGCCAGAACCTGACCAAAAGGATGCTTTACAACCCCCACTTAACATTTCTCATGGTTAATTTTCGAATCAACAGCAGAGATTAAAAAATATATCGATCCTCCCTTCCGTATTTAAATTAACCTGTCGTTGATTTAAACAACGATTGATAGTTATTTAACATGGAGCTTCGAAGCATCTCTGCTCGGCAGCACCAAATATAAAGGCGAAAAGGAAAGTATATTAGGTTGTGATGTTGGGGTTTGCAATGTTACGATAATGTTCCTTTCTAGGATTCCTCAAAGATTTATCAGTCATATGCTGCTTTACCTGCTGTCCTGTTTGTTATTGGACTAAGAATGTCTTTGGATACTACTTTTTAATGTTTTCTTACAAAAGGATATTATTTTACATTAGTTAACAGTAGTATAATTAAGTATATATTTACAGATTCAAGTTTTCTACATTACTAAGTTTGTTTCTCTGTAGTTGTGTTAACCAATTCTATTTCACTACAATAATCAATGAGATTTAATGAAAATTTCCTTCTAGGAAAAGTGTTCCCAGTTAATACCAAATTATACATTGTAAATCCTACTTTAATTGTACAACTGTACATTACAAAAAAAAAAAAAAAAAGAAAGAAAGGAAAAAGAAAAAAAAGAAAACGAGTTATAGTATTAAAAGTTGTGTAAAAATTGACAAGTACAAAAGATTTAGACTCCATTTGGGACAAAGATTATTTGAGGGAAAATAAGGCGGAAAAAAAAAAATCATCACAAAAATTCACGAACTTCAGTATATCATTTTCTTTTAAAAAGTATTTGCACCAAACACATCATAATAATATATGTGAATTAAATATGTGTGCCCAACAAAATAAGATACGAACACTTGCGATTTTCAATCCTAACCCAAGTCATGGAGGGATCTTTTTCTCTTAAAAATTCATAAGTAAAAAAAAATAAACTTTGACACCAATTATGTTCTCTATTAACCTTCTCTTTTGAAGCAAGCTAGTTTTCGAAAAGTAAATAAATAATGCAGGGCAAGGTAAAGCATCGTTTTATATTACAAAACGTAAAAGAGAGCGGTAATTAACTAATTGTACATGGTTGCAAAATAAAAAATAAAAAAATTAGTCACTTAGTGGCCAAAACCCTACTTTCCAGGAATGAACTTCCCCTCCCCCGACTACGACCTCCAATATTCCAAAAATATAGTCATCACAAAACAAAGTAAAACATGAAATTACATCTTTACAAAGTTGATATAAATTGGTATTATAATTAATTAATTATGACAATGTCATTTTTTAAGCTATTTTAACTTCTTTTAAGCGTTATCTTGTCAGGCTTCACAAAAACTGCATAATTTGAACTGTCATATTTTTGTATTTGGAGTTCTCCTGTATGCCTGCATACAAGGGCGGAATCAAGATATATAAATATAAATTTTATTAAAGTGGTTAAATTTTTGCAAAAAAAAAAAAAAAAATGACACTGTAAATTTAATACTAAAATTACAAATAAAAATTTTACACTAAGAATTTTAGCCTAAAAAATTATGAGGATGGTTGTAATCCTCTTAGTGAACTTATAGATCTATCCCTGCTTGTGTGGAAAAATATATACACCTTCATTCATGCATTATAACATAAGATTTATTGATGTACTAATAGTATTTTTTCTCTCCTATGTCCAAATGTATGAATGTAGCTAGGTAGATAGAGAATTATTCACTCAATTCACAAATAATAATCATATTTTTATTTTGAAATTTCATAAAAATAGCATAAATTAAATTACAATATCACTATTACGTTGGGAATTCTAACTACAATAATAATAAGAAGAAAATTCACCAAAATTTGGGTAAATCTGCTCTTTCATATATAACACAAAATAAGATTAAGTTGAAAACAATCATAATTTCCTAAAAATGTATGCATAATCAAACGTGACCATGTAATTTCCTTATCGTAATTATATATGCACCGAATTTTTAAAAAAAAACTTATATTAAATTGCATTGTGTGACTGACAATTAGCTATATTATCATACACTTTCGATCTCACCATAAAATAAGGTGATGTGGCAAATTATTAATTACACAATATAATCCAGTATAAATTTTTGTTACAAATTTTCAGTACATATATCATTACGCTTATGCTATATATTTTTTTTTTATAATCATTTTTATTTGCTATATAGTTGTTTATGTCCTTCACGTGAAATATAAAACATAATAATGACTTTACTATTCTTATAAAACATTTTATCCCAATAGACAAATCCCACTAACATTCTCGATCTCCCTCTCTCTCTCTCTCTTTCTCTCTCTCTCTCTCTCTAGTATTTCCACGGCAACGACTTGCGGTCTCCACCTGCCCTTTGTCCTTTCTCTTTGTATCAACCGATTCCTTAGAGAGAGAGAGAGAGAGAGAGAGAGAGAGTAAATGTCTACGGAGAAGATGGTGCTCATATCTTCAACCATTAACGAGTGGCCACAGGTACACACTCTCTCTGTCTCT
The DNA here is from genome assembly GCA_001753735.1 of Embelia ribes. NCBI lineage: Eukaryota > Viridiplantae > Streptophyta > Magnoliopsida > Ericales > Primulaceae > Embelia > Embelia ribes. Next base: position 3,517 of record MKEJ01093915.1, read on the forward strand.
CTCTCTCTCTCTCAATTATTAGGCAAAACATGTCCCATCTTTTGTTTCTAGCTGTTGGAAGTGAATATCTTTGTTGGAGTGAAATTATGCTTTAGGTCCCACAGTTTGAACTGAATTTCAATTTGGCTCCCATATTCTCATTTGAAATACCAAAGGCTTTAAATATCGTCTGTCATCATTACGTAACGCTGTTGTGTAATATATTGATGAGTATGGAGTTTCCGTCCGTATCGACTGAAACCATTACACATTGACTGTTACGGCTATCATGAGTCGCTACGGAGAAAAAAATCAACAAAGTATTATTGTAAAGATGAAAAATGTTTACGGATACAATTTTTGCCACCATTACGCTACGGGCATTATGCTCCGAAATAGTTATACCACCATTGTTACCATTACAATAGCATCTACTATTATTTAAAACCTCAGGGATCTTGTGCGCTAATCTAATTATTTTTAAGAAATATATCACCGCATACTTTTGAGTAATTTTATGAAAAAATTCGGATGTACAATTTCTAAAATGATATAAGAAATATATCACTGCACGATATATGTTATTAAACATTTCCTATACATAATTTGGTATACGTATATAATCACTATTTTTTGGGAAAATGTGGATCTAGCCACCAAAGTTTAGGGTGACAAATTTGGTTCCTTCCATAGTGTTTGACTAAAAATTAGAGAGCGACTAAAGTAGGAGACGATAACAATGAAAATTATTTCAAAAAATTCAAATTTACTTATAAATCATTGTTAGGCTAATCAATATGATTTTCATGATCAGGATGACGTTCTATCTTTAGTTTTGCCAATTTCTTGAAACTTTTTTACCATTTAGTTTTTAAATATCATTTGTTACCATTACGTAATACCATTACGCAACGGTTTTAGACAACGTCGCTACCATTGCAGGCCGATATATAGATAAGTATGAAATTCTCATTCGTATTGGCCGAATCCGTTGCGTGTTAGCTGTTACGGCATCGAAACGGTCTGTTGCGCTACGAATGTTACACTCTGAAACCATCATACTGTCACCATTACCGTTACAGCACTGCCACCGTTATTTAAAATCTTGGTACCATACCTGTTGAAATTAAAAACATAGGGACCAAATAAAATATTTATTGAAACTAGGGCTGTAGCTAGCCCTCTTTCTCGTGTTGTACTAAATTTTTACTAACAAGTTACAACTCACCGCTCTCTCTCTCTCTCTGTTTCCCTCCCTCTCTCTCTCTCTCTCTCTCTCTCTCTGTGGCTTGCAGAATGACAGTCCGGGCTTGAACATGGCTTCAACCGTGAATAGGGCTATGGAGAAACCAACACAGCAACAAATCCCACAAGAATCCCCAAAATGCCCTCGCTGTGACTCATCAAACACCAAGTTTTGCTACTACAACAACTACAGCTTGTCTCAGCCACGTCACTTCTGCAAGGCCTGCAAGAGGTACTGGACACGTGGCGGAACCCTAAGAAACGTCCCGGTCGGCGGAGGGTGCCGGAAGAACAAAAAGATCAAGAGGTCGATCTTGGCCGTCGATCAGCCTCTAACACCATCATCAGCATCTCCCACTGCCATGTCATCGAACCCTAATACCACTTCGGCTCCGATCAATCCGGTTTTCTTCGGGTTGCCCACAAACCCTAACCCTAATTCCGAGATGCGTACGCTACCGTACCCTAGCTTCAATCCCCAGGTTTCGGGTGTTGATGCGGTTTTAGGGTTTGATCCTCAGGCTCAGATGAGTGGTTTCGGATTAGGGTTTTCTAACCATGAAGGAAATTACCAAAATGGGTCTACAAATCCGCTTCATTCGAGCTATGCCTTGTTTGGATCTTCAAATAATTCTCCAACTATTGCTTGTTTGCTAGGGTCAAGCTTAAACCAACAAAAGTTCATCAATAATAATGGTGGTTTTCAAGGGGTAGGGTCCTTTCAAGAGATGCAAAATTATATGAAGGTGAAAAGAGAGGAAGGGCAAAATTGTCAAAACACTAATTTCCAAAATCATTTGGAGCAAATCAACCCTTCGGATCCCTCACTTTATTGGAATGCAACAAATGTTGGGGCTTGGCTTGATCCTGCAAATATTGGTTCTTCTGTCCCTTCTCTAATCTAAAGAGAAATTTTTTTTTAACACCTCCCGAAAAAAAAAAAAACATTTTTCACTTTGAGTTCCTCTTTTAATCACTTTGAATTGCAAGAAATGGGTGTTAAATAACAAAATCTACGATTAGAGTTGACGCTATAAATGTTTTTTGTTAAAAATTTGTTACATGACTAGTGTGGCACTGATAATACAAGGCATTATTTTCGTGGCGAAATTTGTTTGCCTAAAGGGTTGACATGATCAAGTAAATTTTCTTCGTGGATATTATTTATAGCGTCAAACTTTAGAATCGTTCGATTTTGTGCCTTAATACCTATTTTCTAGTGACAAGTTGGGTTTCACTTAGGCTCTGTTTGGTGCGAGAATTCCTTGTGAGAAAATGTGAAGGAAAAGAAAAAATTTTCACAAAAAATCATTGATTCAAGTATAACATTTTCTTTTCCGTTACATTTTCCTTTAAAAGATCTTGGCACCGAACGCTCCATTAGTTTTCGTTTTCAAATCAAAGCTAGTATGTTTTATTTCTTTGGCTTCACTTTTCTACTTATGTGAACTTTATGGCCATAGACGAGAACAATTACCAAAAAGGAAAAAAAAATTGTTTTTGTATCTAAGCATCGATACGAGAAATGTTGGATCGGAGCTATCATGTCAGCTGCAAAGAACAGTTCATCCTTCAAGTTATTTTTTAAAGCTTGTTAGGTCAAAATGATATTCAATTTGCTCTGAGAGGAACCTCCGATCCGCGACAAATTTCATCATCAATCAAGTGTTGAAGAGCTACTATCTATACCTCAAGAAGTTAATCGGCTGCGATCTACATGGCGTAGTGTGTTCGTTAATCGCCTCCGATAATGTATGTATATACTAATTTTCATGACATTTCTGTTGTTATTTGTTTTTGTTGTTCCGATTGGGGTGGGTGTTATACATGTTGAGTACTAGGAAGAATCTGCTTATTAGTTCTTAAATTTCCATTTTCTTCTTTCCTTTTTCTTTTTTTTTTGAGTTATGGTGTTTTGGTGTAAGATGGGGGTAAAGTACTGGTATAGAAGAGGGGGATTTTTTATTCCAATGTTGGTACTAATGACCTTGTTTATTTGGTCATCTCATGATCAAGTTTGTTAGTTTGAATTTTCATGCTATTTTCTCACTCGTTTTTGTTGCGGACTAGTTTTTATAAAGGCTCATGACCGTCCGTCAATGTTACATACGATGAATATTGTTGGTGTATCGTACTAACAAAATTTGTATTTGCAACTTGAAAAAGGAGTTGACACCGCAAGGACGAAACTAGGAATTTACAGTAAAACATTTTTCAAATTTTGGAAATATTATTCACAAGTAATCTTTTACATGTTTTTGGAAGTCATTAGAACAAAGTATTAGTACCGTCATTAACCTAGGGGGATTTAATTCATGTATACTAGGTTGTTCGTTGAGCATAGAATGCATGTCTACACAATAAAAAGAATCTACTTGCTAAATTTTGTGCGCTAACTTTTTATTAATAAGATAAAAGGGATTTTTTCCGCTTGATTTAGAACGAATTGGAAATCTATTGCTTAAGGACATTTATACCAATCGTTTTCATTTAATTTCTATTTCTCACTTTTTAGAAATCTATTTCTCCATTAGAAATACACATTTAAGAAATTGACAATACCGTTGTTTCTATAAAATTTGTAAAAAGTTATTACAGTAATTATATCACATAATAAAATATAAAAATATATTTTTCGGAAACTTAACAGGGGTTTCATAGTTTTTTGTGGAAAAAGAATTATTTTTTTAATTGAGAAGTTGTGAATAATATATTTTTCTATTGAGAAACCCATTGTAGCATTTCTAAAAAAAAATTTAGAAACTGAAAAATATAGAAATACTGATGTCACGTATTTCTCCCCTATAAATCATAATGGGAAGAAGGACTTATTTAGAAGGAATGGTGGGAACGCTTTAAGGCTTATATTGAAACTAGGTTGGAGGTGTGGCCCATAGTAAAATACAAGACAATAAACGAATCTTATACCATCTGAATGAGTTCAATGAGATTTTTATTTTAATGTACGAATAAAAAAATCGGCATGTATTTGTATATTTTTTTGTAAAATTCCTAAAAATTATTGTATTTTGTTGAAAAATATTGATTCCGAAGTTTTTGGAACCGAAAAACGGCTAAATAATGACAATTATTCTTCTTTTTTGTAGAATTTGTCAAAATGGGAGGAATTTTCTAAATTTCGTATCTTTTGGGAAAAGTGAAGTTGATTTCATTCAAGAATACGCACCTAAGGGTATTAAATAGTAAATGTTCGAAAATTTACCGATTGTGCCTACTAGTCCTAGATTTTGTTAAAGGACGATTTTTATGTCCTTATAATATACGTCTTCCGTCCTAAATTAATAGGCTTGTTTGAATTTCCACTTGGATTAAGAAAAAATTAGCTGGAGTGCTTAGAATGTTTAATTTCTTATTTATTTTACTGAGATCCCCTTAATTGAAAATGTGAAAGTTCTTATTTGGTCTAAAAAATGCATTTAACGAAGGCATATAAGTAAAATGCTTATTTTAACTATATTTAAATACGAAAATTGGTCTATAATATGAGATAAATAAAAAAAATGACTTATTAAAATGAGACAGAAGGAGTAATTATTTTAGAGACGCTACAACCACACCTTAAAGTACCAAAGCACTACTCAAGTAGGCTACATTTTTAATTTGAAAAGTTCAAAAATAGCTTAGATATTTTATTTTTATTTATGAAAAAATTCATATTATTTCCAATATTACCCTTTTTTAAGGATAAAATAAATAAGTTCATGCATTTTGAATTTTGAAAATAGTGCTGGATTTTTCCAATTTGAATTTTAAAAGTTAACCATCATGAATAGATAGGGCTATAATGTTCAATAATCTATATTTCAAAATGTGTATAAAATAAATTTATATTATCATCCAAAAATAGATGCCCAATCAAACCATCAACTAATATTTGAATGGAGGGCATGTGCAATTCATAGTTGTAATCATGGTATCGGGTCTAATTTTATTGTCTTTGATTCATATTGGGACCCCCTCATTATAGCATTTTCCCACAAACTATAAGTCATCATATTACAAAAATAAAAAAAATATGTCATCATATTACACGAAAATATTCTTGTCTAAAGGTAATGGATTGGAAACTATGATTTATGAAATTTTGAGTGAACTTAAATAATTCATCATGTTTCCTTTTGGGAGACCAAGAAATCTAAGAGTGAGATTTGAATTTGAAGACAAATATTACTACCAAAAGAGGACCTACTATGTGCCCATTGGATGATGCAGAAACCAATGACCACGATTAGAAGTTAAAATTTTCGACAGATGTATTAAATTTGAACCATTTTAAAGGGGTAAAAATCAAAAGATACTAAATAAAAAACAAGCTTTAAATGAAATATTATAGAAAGTAATAGAAACGTTAGATATTTTTATTGATAGTGAAAAATAACTTAAAATCGAAACTCAAAAAATTTTAAATAAAAATTAAAGAGGGGTAAAAATAATAACTAAATAAAATAATCTTATGAAATAATTTCAATTCGCTTAATCAAACAAATCAATTAAAATTTTACTATATCTAAATTATGAATTTTAGGGTTCTTTCTAAGGTTCATACAATTACAATTAGCAATCACACCAAATCAGGCAATCCAATAATAAATTATAATTATATAATAACACTTAATCAAAATAAATAATGATTGGGCTAAGGAAAGTGCATCGTTTAATGGCATAATATTGTGCATTTATATTATTTTGAGTATATTTATTATATGAAACTTGTGTCATTTCAATATTACAAGTTTTGTATATGTTTTGCGGGTTTCAACGCGTAATTGCACAAAATAGGAGACTTTCTAAGGATTTTGAAGCTTGGAAGTATTTCTATCAAGTTATGAAAAGTGCTTGATATTCAAAGTTGAAGAACTACTGACAAAATCAAAGCACATCCAATATTGTTTTGGAGTGGTCCGGAGTGAGTTGCAAATTTCCAGTGGTGTTTCGGACCCATCCGGCCTATCTTCAAACCCATCCAAATTGTGAACAAAATTCCAGAGCATGTATGGACTGGTCCCAACAAGCTACCGACTGGTCCGAGTTTAATGAAACGTTCCAGTATTTGTCCCGACCAGTCCACAATGTATTCGGATAGGTGCGAAGGTGTTTCAACGCAACACTTGCCTTGCACATGCTATGGTGTATTTTATGTCATTTTTGGTATTTGTAGTCCTTTTTAATAATGTAAAAACTCTTTTGGGCTATCTTCTATAATTTAACAACTTAGAAACATAAAAAAGGAGGCCTGAAACCCTAGCCCCTTAAGCTCTCTCTAGAATTGAGATTAGAGAAAAGAAGAAGATAGGGGTGATTTACTGGAGGTTTGGTGACAGAATCAACAATTTTCTTCTATTATTTCTGCGTAAATTTGTGACATTGTTCTAGCTTTTAATATCAACAAAGATTATTATTCTATATTCTTTTTACTTCTTGTTTGAATTGAAATCGTTGTTGTTCTTATTTTAGTTTTCAAATTAGTTAATTATATGATGAAGTACATGATAATTCATAGTTTTACTTTTGTTATTGTTAGTTTTAATATGTCTGGCTAATTTTTCTTTACCTTAAGGAAATGAAGGTGAATTAGACCAATCTTTCGAGGACTATTAGTGGACAGGGGCTGATAAGCCTAGAACTCTTACCCAATAATCAGATTGTGGTGGAGGTTCTCTAATTTAAGGGAGCTAAAAGTAGTAGTTGAGGCCACTGGATTTCCTAATTGGAAATTTTAATTTATTAATTAGTTAGTTACTTTTCACTTAATTGTTTTCAATTAAATTATCAAATTATCTGAACCCTTATCTTAATATCAGGAGTAGAATTAATTATATTAGAAATAATATTTGAAGGCTTAAAATTCGTAATAAATTTACAGGAATAGCAATTAGAAAATCTGTGATTTAGTAGAATCATTGAGATCGACACTCGGACTTTTCGGATTTATTACTTTAATACACTTGCTAGATTATCTGTTGCACTTTTCTAACACGACCAGTAGTACAGTTCCAACTCCTTATACTAGTATATTTTGTATGTATAAAATAGAACTATGTCAAGGTAATTGTCTTAGTATTGACTATATAAGACAATTAATGCCTCATAGGAATGGATGTTGTTTATACTCTTAATCTTAAAATTAATATTTAGACATGTATGGATAATGTTTTCCATTTTGATTCATATAAGAGTGAGATTAATTATAAGTTAATTAACTTGGTGATTTGGATGATAATATTATTCATATGGCGTTTATTAGTAATTGATAGAATTCACGTCCTAGTGATATTCCCTTAAAAAAGTTTATAAGTTTTGATTGTATCATACCCAGCAAGTAGATTTTGTAATTCGATACGTCAAATATATTAAGTGGAATGCCTTAAGAAATTTAATATGATAACTAAATTAGATTGTCAGTAATTTTATTTAATTAGTGAGTATCTGTAATTTTAACGTAAGGAGTTTAATGAACATTATGACATCAAATCCAAATTATAAATTTGTAATATTGGGGGAAAGTTCAATTACAATCAGTGGTATTGATTGTGATTTATGTGCATAAGGATTATCTCAGTAGATAACCCTTCTAACATTCTTCCCTCACTACCCTACTATAGCCTATTTAAACACGCTCTATAGATAGAAAATATACACATGAAATTCTCAATCAGTTTCAGAGAGAGAAAATATCTCTTTTACTACAAAGGTAGAGAGGCTACCCACTCTTCCAAAGTTGGTGTTTTACAGGAATACGGTAGAAGATCAGAGGTTGTGCAACGATTCTTCTGCCAGAATGTTCTTGTTGGTGTTCATGAAATTTATATACACAAATTTCGTTAGTATAATTCTATCCTATATGGTACATCATAATTAATTTGTAATAGTATACGTATAAATAATTACCAGATCTACAGATATTTTTCCATTGCGTTTCGTTAGAAAAAGTGAATGATATCACATTGGTTTTGTAATATTTGCTTTATGAACTAAACGAAAATTCATCGATAGGTTTTGATATATGTATGTTGACTTGGGAAGTGTCAAACAACAGGTGTCTAATGCCATAATCCATTAAAATTTTTGCAATAAATAGGATTTATTTTTCAATATTTCAAAGCTTTATGTCATTTCTTAATCTTTATCTATTAACTGGCCCTAGAGTCTCCCCTGGGAGTTTATATAAGGTCCAATAAAATACAGAGACCACTTATGTAAAATCACAAGAGAGAAACTAAAAACAAATTGTTCTCTCCCAAACTCCAAAGCTCTATTCTCTTTTTACGTTACTGTCTTCCAACATAGAGAAAGGGAAGGGGTGGATAGAACTAGGGTTCCAAACACAAAACTCAACGGATCTTGGGGGAAAACCATCACAATCAACAATCTAAGTACGGATTTGGGTTCATCTCCTTGTTCTCGTCATATTGAGGTAACTTTTATCCCCTAACCCTTCGGGTTTGGTCATACCCATTCTAGCCCTAATAAACCAAAACTCATTTTAAAGGTTGATTGGTTGTTAAAAATATTGATCCGCAATGAAATTCATGTTAAATTCTATGTAGGTTCGTGTTTGATTGATAAATCATCGAGTAAAGAATTAGGATTTTCTTCTTCAAGCTTTCCAAGAGAGCTTTGTGATTTTAAAAGGTACATGTAGATTAATTAATTTCATATTGGATTTGCCAAGTTTTGAGTAGTTTTTTTGGTAAATTTTGGTGTTGGGAGGCTCAAACCCATCTGAGATTTACTTGGAGGCTCAAACTCGTCCGGGATTTACTTGGATGGGTTAGGAACTTTCTGTTTTTATTTTGGACCCATCTAAGATTTACTTGGATGGTCGGGGCAGGTACTGGGTTAGGCTTGGACCGGTCGGGGTTTTGAAAACTTGACTTTTTGTGATATTTGTGTACGTTAATCAACCCTAAACTACATTTAAAATCATTTGTTCTCATGGATTTATGTTGGAATAAACCTTGAGTTGGTTGGGTTAAATGCTAGATCATGTTGTACTGAAATAGTAAAGTTAACAGCTAAATTCAGAAGTTGACGTTGTTAACGTATGTCTTTGATTTGATTATTGTGTTGTGATGAGTTGTAGGCCTTGGAAATGTTAGTCCAGGTTTATTGTGGAAGTAGTCAGTTTAGCCTTTTGGAGCATGCTTACACCAAGGTACGATTGATTGAGTGAGTCGTCGGCGTAGGTCTTTGGGGTGCATTTATTCTAGGGCTCCACGAACTATTGTAGGCCTTGAGATATGAGAGTTATACTCCCAGGTTGTTGAAGTGGTCGTTGGCCTCGGAAAGTTATATGTTTGAGTGTAACCTAGTTACAAGGGAACCCTTATACCTAAATTATATTTGTTGTGGTGGTCGTTGGCCTCGGAAGGCTATATGTCCAAGTGTGACTTAGTTCAGTGGGAACCCCTCCACCAAAATCATTGTGTATGAAAAGACTTTACACATAAAGGCTCGGAATGATAGTTATTCTGAGATAGTTTGGTTGGTAGTGTTGATGGATTGTTTATAGGGTATTAATTGTACATTCAGCTATGGTATTCGAGGGCATGTACATTTTTATGGTACCTTACTTTATGTAATTTATTGTTGGCTTTAATATTTCAATAGAATTGAATTTTTTTTCTTACTTATACCTATTTGGTTGCTTTTTATATTATTTATCTTTTAAAATGCCAAGCAGGAGTAGGTACCAGAGGTCAAGGGAACCAGATCTAGGGAGAAGTTGAAGCTCACTCGAGTATCATAGTTCATTTTATGTTTAGCTTTTTTCTTTATGTTTATTTAGACGGTTATAGGCCAATGGCCAAGTTCTTTTTATTTGTAGTTCTACAATAAATTGTATGGCCAAAGCATAATAATAAGGCTTAGTGGATATGGTTTTCCTTTATTATTGGATTTTTCAATAAATTTGCTTATTAAAACTTGTGATGGGTTGTTAGTGACGTGCTCAGGATGTTGAAGAATTATAGGGTGTTACAAATTGGTATGAAGCTCAAGGTATACAATAACCTTGGGAGTTGTAGGTTGTTGGGTCTGTTGATAGGAAGTTGACTTCCTTGGATGTTTTTGATTGCAATAGGTGCCTTGTTTGTATCAATCTATGAGTCGCATTGTTTTCTTACTTGATTTTCAATTTTAAAATCGGTATCTTGTTGTAATAGACGCCGACATTTAGATCTATGCTAGATTTGGTACTTAGTTTTCGACCTAATATGGATCTCTATTGGTGGACAAAGCTAACGACAAGATATTCGGAATTTACGTACTTAGTTTTCCTTACTTTATATAATGCAAACAAGTGATTGATTTTAGGTGATATTATTGAGTCTAGATATGGCATGTGAGGGACACAGTACATGTGATGGATGTAGCAGTCGTAGTGGACACCTGTTAACTCTCGCTCAAAGAGATGAGGTGATTGCGCCTGCGAGAGTACAGGAGGAGGTTGTTTTCGAGGGACCACAAAATGATGCTATTCATAAGGGGGCATTTGAGGAGGCTCCCGTAGCTATACAAGGAGTGGATACAACTGGACCGGCTTCAGAAATGGTCATCGTCGACTTACAGTAATTGACGGAGCTGATGACTCAACACATTTCTCAAGTAGTAAAGATAGTACTCGAGGAAAGGGGGTTGCAAAAGACCAGTAATCCATGTATTGGGACTCAAAAGATAAAAAGTCAAGAGCAACGATCAAAGAGACTGAGCAATATTTAGAATAAGCAGAAAGAAGGTCGGAAGAATGGAGCATCATACTCTCAGGTACAGTCGGTCCAACGACCTTCTACTATTATGATAGGATCAAGGAGCACAGGTTGAAAGGTTTTATCACAAGTATAAGAGAGAATGACACATTATAAGGTATTTCCCTTTGATGAGGTGTAATGATTGCAGAGCTATGGGGCATATGCAAATTTTTTATCTGAAGTTAACCACACCTACTCAGACTATTCGTACCGAACCACCAGCACCACTGTTACATATGTTTAGCCTGGAGTAGCGAATGGGTGTGATGGCCAGTAAGGGAATGGAAACTGAACTACTATATCCACTTCTGCATCAGCGGAACCAATGTGGTCGAAGGCAACTCAAGAGGCTCCTGCCACTTTAAGAGCAACTTCTAGCTCGGAGGTATTCTACTTGACTTCTAATATTAGCAATGCACAACTACATGCATACTTTATATCGTTCGGAGGTGTTCTTAGCATTTTAGATTAGTAGGAGTATTATGTTGAGACTCACTTATAGAAATTAAACGGACTAAGGATTGGATATTCTATAGATTCATAATTTAGAGATATATGTATTAATGAGATTATGACACTGAGAAAGAAGAACTCTAGTTCTTTAACTTTGGGGTATCTGTGTAGTAGTGGATGTTTAATTTTGGATCGCAAGTTGTGATTCCTGAAAAGTTGAATTCATAAGGTTCAGGAATTTCAGGTTGCGATGTGAGAAAAGTAATTGATGACACTTGTGCTTAGGATAACAAATCCCGATTTAGGTAAGTTTGTTTGGCACTATGGCGTAGGACATGAGGGTTGACTAAATTTAACTTAACAAGAATTGGCGGATTTCATTAGGTGTCTGATATAGTATAGAATGCAAATGAGAGAAATTCAGAATTTTGAACTAATGACAAAAATTGCACAGATGTGTGGAAAGTGTAGGATAGTAAGAGGAGTATATTGAGCACTTGGAGTCATTTGTGTAAAATAATCTAAGTGAGCAGGAGAATTAGTTGTATAATATTATAGACCGAGTTGCAATATGCTATATAGGATGAGGATTTAGAAATGTTTGGTTGGATGCCAACTAGTAGGGGCATATTAGAGAGAGAATTATCAAAATGTGTAAGGTTTAGAAGGATGATAATTACCAAAACACATGAGAATTGAAGAGTTTGAGGATAGTAAAGAGAGTATATAATGTAATGATAAAGTATTGAACCTTTAGGAACGTTTGCGGCAAGATACAGATGTTGGCAGATATGTGAAGATGGTTAATAAGGTAATAGGAGATGAAATACAGGATTATAATGTCACATGTGTATCGAATAGGAGACGTTAGAGTAAATGATTCCAAACTATATTGGAGACGTTGTGTGATTTAGAGCTAGAGTTGCTTAACCTTATAGGGTCATAACGTTGGATAGAATACTCCATCGTGAGACACAGAGCAATAACGGGGAGGATGTATTAAGATAGAGTAGTGGACGTATGCACGAGATGAATACCTTGTAGAGGCTTGGAAAATGATTTGAAATCAAAGAGATTTCCATATAAGAACTTATTGAACCAGCTATGTAGAAAGATTGTACCAACTAGTGAATTTTGTTATGGTGTAGTTAAACGTTATAGGAACCCATTTGTTAAGTGGTATTGAATATGTTAGGAAGCCCATATTAACAGAGAAATTCTTGATAATTTGATGACGTAGTATATTCTAGGAATCTTTTAGGGGAATAGAAAGGAGATATTGGTCGAACTATCGAGGTCGTGATTTTCATAGGTTCCATAGGGCCACTTTTGTTTGAAATTTCAGTATGGACAAACTGAATCGTAATGAGAGGAAATCCCTTAGGAGATTCAATAGTAGGGGCATTGCGTCAAATTTCTAACTTGAAGGTATAAAAGTTGTTGGTTTTTATAACATCCCGAAATTCGCAGGTAGATTTTTCACCTTGATAAATAATATTATACAGGTTATAATATTTTTTTCTATCATAAATATCTTATAATAGCATTTGATAGTGGTGTGTAATTTTTAGTGATCATGATTTGGCCTCGGGAAAAATTTAAATGCAATTAAACATAAATTGGCTTTGTGACTGTAGTTTGGTTTTTTGGGCATATTTTGCAAACCGTGACTCCAATTAAGGCCTACAAGTATTATTGGAAAGCTATTTCAATTCTTTACAACTTTTATGTTTGATGACAAGCGAATTTGAAGTGTAGAGGGGTTAAAATGGAGCCCAAAGTGGTCGGGGCAGTACAGCCAGCACTTAGCCACGGGACCCATTGTTTACTTTTTAACTTCTTAAATGTTTAAACACACATTTATACATATATGTACAAGCTAAAACCTGCGTGAAGGAGAAGAAGAGGGGTGGACGAGAGAAAGTAGAGGGAGGGAGCTCAGGTACGGCTAGCTCGATCCTTCGTCTGCGAAAAATAAATACATATTAGGAGCCTACGTCACACGATGAACATTTTTACACCATTTTATTGTATAAGAATGCAGTCATTTGAGTAGAGGAGCTCGGTATTTTCGTTGGTGCGAGAAGTGGCATTTCGGATTTTGTAGGAGACCTTTCAGAATTTGCAGAAAGGGCAT